>CM068826.1:57299620-57499620 GCA_028554795.2 Sinohyriopsis cumingii
ATAGACGTCCCTGATTGATAAAATAACTGTTGTATTCAGCAATGATATTTTTTGCTGTATAATTTTAAACAAATAATCTGAAATAAAAATTAAAATGTCGGTTAGTGAATGCTAACGAGAGATAAGTAAATTTTAGAATGGTATGTTAGTATAAACGCTGCAATAGTTGTTTTATCCTCTTCTCTGGAGTACTGTTGACTGCATTCTCATAGATCTGTTATTGGATCCGTTACCCACTCCTCGCCTGCTCTGAATAATAACCAGAAAGAACCGTTAGACGTTTTAAAATAATTAAGGCCGTCAAGTGAATCATTGATTTCATACAACTTGATGCCAAGCAAACTTGATGCTGTTTCCTTTGAACTATATTCTACAACGCATTTATCTGTTATATTTATCCATGTCATTCTGATCTTGTTAGGAAACCCTATAAATAATTCTCCTGACAAAACACTTTTATAATAATTTCTCGAGAAATCTTCTTCAGTCTGCGCAGACTTCATATATTTCTTGTTATAATTGATCATCATTCTAGATTTTATTTGATTTCAATTTTAATCGTTCTTTTTATGTCCGATAAATCAGATCTGTAAACTCTATGATGATATACGCTGAAAGAAGCGTTATAACTTAACAAAAACCACAGCAGCCGAGAGGCGGGACCTTAGTGAGACCTCAGGCGGGTACACAAAAACATATACTTTTTAATAAACACGAACAAAAAACATAAAGTAACACAAAACCTATCCCCCAAGAGAGGCTCTGGGAGAGAGACTCTTGGAGAGAAACTCTCGGTAAGTTAGAGGCTTTGGTTTGATGTTATTGGCCTTATATTTTTATTTTTTTCGTATGAGGCTTTCATTTTCAAAGTTACGTTTCAGCAAAAGGTCTGTTTGCCTACACTGTTGATACTTGTAATTTTGGAATCGACATGTAAAGAGTAATCAGTTTTAAAGATACCTAGAAGTCAGACCCTTCGTGTTGATTACTGTACAGTTATCTTGCTGAATTGTGGCATTCATTATATATCAATAATTATCTCTTTTCTAACGGATCAATATTGCGAAAGATAATTTAAATATACTTCAACCAAGGTTTGAACGCTATTACTTCTTTGATAAATCATTTTGTTGTTTGTTTATTCTTCTTACACATCATGAGATTTATTATTTAGCATGTAATAATCTACGACAGACACATTAATTTGTTCTAATGACGTATTTTTTGCAAGACAACTGATGCTGAACAGAATGGAACCAACAATTCAGAATTATCATATTCAATTGGAAACACTACTTGGAAATCAAACTTTGCAATGAACGTTTCAACGGGGGAGATCAGGCTTGTGTCTCAATTAGATTACGAAGCAATGAAAAATACCTTTAACGGAATGATTAATCTTACCGTCTTTGCTTATGACAATGGAACCCCAGCAAAATCTGTCAATGTCACAGTTACTATTTCTGTCAAGGTATTATACTTAATTCGCTTATTACTCTAATTTATTTTCTGAAATGACAGTCAACAGTACAACATTACGATCTACAACAGCATTGGTAGGAACAGGAACAACAACACCTACTACTACTGCTACTAGTGTGAAGAATAAATTATATCATCAAGACCTACAATTTCATGTATTTTTTTTAATTGTCTCATCTTATATTAATGCTGTAATTGTTAAATTCCACAAATGTCAAAACAACAAGATCTATTTAAAGTTTACATGTAATTTACGTTACATTAAAGTTTTTACTGTACAAGCCATTTTTTGTGCTACTCTTAAATTCAACAACATGGTGCAAAATAAACGTGTGTACAAAATTATGACTTGGATGAAGATATTATAGCAGATGTAGTAACTACATATGCTTTCAACTGTCCGAATTCGTTTCTCATCAATTTAGCGCATTTAATAATAGTTACGGTTTTTTAAAAAAAAGTTGTTCTAAAGCGTCTTTATTTGTAAGGGTCGAGATAAAGATGACTTTTCATATTTACGTACCTTATTATTTTAGAGAGAAATCTTTCTTTTAGAAAGCTTGAATCACATAAATATAAGCTAAATACCGTTACATTGATCACATAAGACTTTAAATGTCCAGCATAATTTATGTCAAAGAGAGTCACCCATTCATTAATTTGTTCCATGATACTTCTGATAATAACAGCCGTATAATGAACGCCGATCAATGAGTAAATACGATAGTTATCCCAGTTCTTATGGAAGAGACAATGTGTGTGCTTATTTAGCTACCAGACATTGTTATAGAAAGTAAATGCGCTTATTTTTTTTTATTTTTTGGCCAAATGAGCTCTTAAAATGTCCGCTTATTGCTAAAAATATATTTCTTACATAATTTGAAAATTAATTTTAAGGTGAATTCAGGCAAAGTGACTGATAATATATAACTTGTAAAATGTCTTGGAATTAATCAGAAAGTATACAGGAACAAAGAAAGAATAATATTTTTCTTCAGGATATGAACGATAAAAAAGCATCATTTTGTATGAAAAAATACTCTCGATCTATAAGCAAAAATACGTACAGTGGTTAATACATAGTATCTGTACTCACCTTGACCTCAACTCTTTCTTTTCCCATGTACTCTATCGGAGATGTTTGCAAATGTGTGTATGTATGTATGTATGTATGTATGTATGTATGTATGTATGTATGTATGTATGTATGTTTGTTTGTTTTATAATATATGTTTGCATGCACTATGTGTTTTTCTTATTACTTCCTCAGAAATGTTATACAATGAAAACATCCTTGTTTGTTTCTTTAACAATCTCGTTATGTCTTGTTCAAATAAATTACCCAAACCTAATACCTAAGAAAAGCTTCCACCGCTTTGCAAATCCAGCGTTATCAGGCTAAAACATATTAGGTGAAAAGAAGCAATTATCTGCCTTCCTAGGTGGCTGTTTGATAGTGTTCTTCCTATGACACAAGGATTTGCACCATTTACTACTTGCGCCCCGTCTCGTGAATACTTCAGTCACTGATTCCGCTCGTATCGAATAGAACTATTCTACCGACAAAGAAATCCGTAATCCAATACCTCAAGCAAGTTGAAGGAGTCTTTGCTTTGAGGGAAAGTTCAATCCATCTATAATTTCTAATTTTTCTTTCTTCGACGACAAAGTTCTGTATTATTAGTGTTATGACGTTGCTCTCTTCACACAGTTAGACGTTATGCACCTGCACGAGTTGTTGGTGCACCCCTCGCATTGCTATTGTTAAATTTAAATATGTCCAAGTCTCGTAAATAATATGTAAATCTCATATAACATTGCTGTAGTTTCCTCTATGGCCGCCGGATACATATAGACTATATGTTGGGGTTTGGATCGAGACAAGGAAATCTCGGTCAAGGGGTTACATTATTTGTCTCTCCACGAGGCAAGCCTCGTGGGGAGACATATAATGCAACCCCGCGACTGAGATTTCCTTGTCCTGGCCCAAACCCCAACGTAGATTATTTTCCTCACCCAATATTTTCCTTTAAAGTAAAAAAAAAAAAACTTCACTATTGTACTTGCAAATGTTTACAAGAGGCTCGTTAACACAGATATGTTAATGACGGCTGTGGCGTGACAGTACCATCCGAAGTACACAGTTTATACGCGTGAGAAAAGAAAAATATCAACATGAAACGTCGCATAATAATGAGGTATAATCACATTTAGTATATGGATGTTGTATGAAACTAGCAATAAATAATTAATATTTATAACAAGAAACTGTTTAATTTTCACCATTTCAAATTTTGAATAGTTATATTGCAAAGAATGAAACTATACTGAGTACTCAGCTCTGATGTAGTTAAACTTAGTACAGGCTGCAACGAAGAGTAACATGTAGCATTAGATTATTCATGGGTGGTTATTGATGTGTGGCACTATCGTATATAGCTCTCCTTTTCATTGGAGGAGGTGAAACTGTTTTGTGACATACTTGTGTTGTCCTTAATATTGATTGTAAAATTACCCCCGTGTAAGAAAGACCCAACAAATACGGACCTTAGCGGATAACCATGTGCTAAACTTCCAAGTTAAACGGATTCGTTGAAAATTTATTTTTCTCTCTTGGAAATATGGCAAGTTCTACAGTGAAATTTGTTGATGGATTCTTGTTTTGACGGATAGATGATTCCTTCTGACTGGTAAGTGCATTATTTGTCATTAAATATTGTACGTATTTTTCTATTCATCTAAGGCACAATGGTGATGCCTAATAAAATTAGAATAAAACATGCTTGACATAAAACATGTCTGGCTATTACTAACTTTTCCGTAGTTGTTAAGAGAGTTGGGAGGCTATGAAGTGTATAGGTCCATAGTCTATGTGTATGGATCAGTGTTTTCTGTCATAGTTCATTTCACACAGCACTGAAAATTTTATCCTATCTGCAGCAAAGCCTAATTTCAGGTCAGCGTCATTCAGTGTAGCTAAAGTTATATAATTTGTTCCACACGAAGTATTTAAATCTAGTTAGGTAGCTTTAGCTACATTTAATGGCTCTGACTTTACAGTGTACTGAGCTGTGTCGAAAAAACTAGCATAACACCAAAATGCTCAACATCGTATGCGTGTGTCTTTGCCTCTCTCGAAATGTTTTTGGATTGTATGTTTTCAAGATGGAGTGACATTTAAGTTACTATAGTTTTGTTAGGCACAGCAGAAGTCTTAGCATCCACTTTGTGGTTGTATGTACAAGGCTTTACTGGATTTACCTGTATAGGATGGTTGATTGGCCTTCCAACATATAACATTTATTTTACAATTGATATTACAGCGTCCGCTTGGTAAGTAGCAATAATAAAGTTGTAGTGCTTATATGGCGGTATTGATGTACTAAAGAGAGCACAATGATATTGCTTTATAGTTTCTTCCGCGGGCAGATAGACACAGGTACGCTTTCTATATAGAGATTAGTCATACCATCCATTGCATAAAAACTGTAACCCACGCTTCGATGATTTTGCCTGCATATGCAGACATTTGGCCTTTCTTATGGGCAACATTTATTAGAAATGAAATTTTAGTCCACATCTTAAGTGTTAATAGAGACCCCAAAATAATCTACCTGTATAGGCTACCATGTGCTCCGTTTTACAGGTAAAGTATCATTGTGTGTATTTCTGCAAGTACACTATTCAAGTTCATAAGGCAATACTTGTTCCGGGCTACACCTGTATATATTGTTTGCTGTATTTTGTTATACAGATTAGACCATGGCGCCAAAAATAAATGCATGATCTGAAAACGTTAGAAACGTGCGACTAACATCTCTACTGCAAGTGTAATTTGCTCCTGTTTCCAGTGTAGCAAACATGTCAACTCTGCTCATCCTAGATTGAATGTATGAGGGGTCGCGTTGTTGGGGACCTATGCGAATGGCACCAAAGCACATGTTGAAAGACAAAACATCATTAGTTTATATGAAGACGTGGATTCGATACAGGTTTTTCTTTAACACTCCACCTTGTTTATTAGTCACGAATAGTCATAAGGTATCACGCTCAGCAGCAGCTCCGGTTCCTTTTCAACAGCACAGCATTATGAACCTTTACTAACAGTACCAACAGACCGTTCATCACACCATTCGATGCCATAGCAATTGCTTTGGAGTGAGATGGAGATCAAAACATTGTAGTTTCAGCTAACATCTCGCAAATCAGGTTTACGACCGGCTATATGAATCATTTATTCCGTACCCCGCCTCAGCCTAACGAAGCTGACAACCTTTTGCCAACTAAGATGCTGATGGCCCTTTTCGCCACGACAGCTCTTTGCTATGTTGCTCTGACCACAATGTGTCACGACCACAATCCATCATACAGTATCAGCTATCAGAAGAAGAATCGTTTTCCAGTTTGATGAACCCATATAGTGCTATAGGACTCTCACACAATTTTTATAAAAACCTCGATATACTAAGATGTAAAAACATTTTTTGTTAATTATGGTAAATTTTGGGGCGATAGTATCATAGTATCATCCTTTGTCTACTCCTCTTCTATTGTTGCTCTTCTTTATCCTATTACAAGGGCAACTACTACAACTGCTAGATTATTTAGTTATGGACGTATATTTTATGATTGTCTTTACATTATGATAAGTTGTAATAATAATAATAATAATAATAATAATCGTGATCATCGTAGTCGTCGTCATAGTCATCATCATCATCATCATCATTAGACCAAACATTTTAGACTTACACTGTTAAACCACTGTATCATTAATAGTCTTTGTTTTATTATCAACAGTCTGAAAATCGAGAGAATAATTCAACAATACCGATATATGTCATGGCTGCAGTGATTACCCTATTAAGTTTGGTGGTTCTCGTCGGGGCATGCGTGTTCTTCACCAGTACAAGAAGGTCGTTCAGAGAGTTTATATTGCCCTTATTTTTTCGAATGAATTGCATGTGACTTTTGTAAAATTATGATATAAACGTAAAAACGATCATCATGCCTTCATTTATTAGACTTTAGATCTTCTCCTCGTTTTTTTTCAGGATTCGTTTATTTTCAATTAAATTTCAATTCAAGATTCGTTATTTTTAATTAAAGTTTAATTTTTTTGGTGGTTCGATAAATCATTAAGGAACCAATTATCCCTTTGCATTCTTCTGGAAGAGACAAATAAAGTAATTTCTCTCTGCCTGCATGTTATCAAAATAATGTTGTATTCTGTTTTAAATATGTTGCATCGGTCTTCTCTAACCTTTACTATACCTTTCATAATTCGTACTTCTGGTAGCGTTGTTATAGTTAAACCATTCCATGTTTATATTAACGGAACGCAATAGAACTATCATTGGAAAAATTATTATTTACAGTATCAAGGACATAATGTTTACAACACTAGAAGAAATTGCTGACATTAACAAAACTAGATTGAAACTATTATAGCAAACATGACTTATGACATTAAATCTAAAAATGTATTTTTTTCAAATAACAAGACACTACTAAGTCAGCGAAGTTTCAGTTATGCTCCAATACTGTGCCTAAAAACATTTGAGGTAGTTATTGTACATACAGTTAAAACATATTCAGCCTTTTTTAATGAAGATTTTAACGATATTGTTTTAAACATATCAGACTTAATGTCTGGCGTCATGTACTTAAGAGAAACAGTTATATGACGTTACTTTCAATACTGTCTTCCGAACGTTACAGGGATTACATTTTTTATTAGATATAAAAGAAAACTCAGAGCTCCAGTGACATCAGGTAGGTCACAATAAATATTTATCTTTCAAAAATAGTTTCTTTAGAGCCGGATTGGAAACATTTGTTGATGCTGTGATAAAATGGCAAGAACAGAAAATAAATCAAAGCATATATGTTGTACTACTCATTTTCCTCCAAGATAACGGTAAACGCTTATAATTTTGTATATTTTGGTGTAAACTATCCACATTGTCTTATGACAAAATATCCGTTTTTATTTGAATTGCTCGAATATTGTCAGACCAAGCTTCCGTACCTTACATACAGAACTTGATTACAGAACGGTAACTACAACGCTCTCCCAACTGAGACAATTTGGTAATTAATACAAATGGAATTTTAAAACAATTATGACTGATATATTTGGTAATGTATACTTATATTCTTATTTTGAACAGAGACAGAGATAAGCATCAAAACAAAAGATGTCGTCGTCGTTATAGGAAGTAATATATCCGCACAAAAGTACGTATATATGCATTATATTGAAGTTATTATTACACAATGTATTAAACCTGAACCTTTTACCATAAAATTATTAGGTAATCGCCCGAACCCCATCACAACCCCACCCTTATATGAAACATCTGCGAGTACACGAATCAGTCAATATATCTCAAAGTCCAGAAATATAGCCGAGACGTCAAGACATCCAAATACTCTACAGGAGGAAAGCGAAAAAGGATAATATTAATGTTAATACTTTATTAACATTCGCATTAATATTCCTTACTAGACTGTAAGGGAAAGAGATTTCTGAGGTGCAGATGAATTATGTTTGTAACTTTTCAGCAGTGGTACCAAATATGTCTCTATACAATTATGCAGGTCTAACATATGCCGTAACAGATGTAAAATTCCTTTCTGAACAATAACATTAGTCCGACATCACTAACATAAAGAAAACTTTATGGACGACATGCACATGTACTACGGGCGAAGCCCGACGTCTTTGGTATAAAACGTCCTAATAACAAGGTCAATGTGGAAGAAACACATTTGTTTCTACACAACAAAAGTGATTTCTGGACCATCTGCATGCACCAACATTTCAGGATGACGTACCTAATGGGTAAGAAATAAACGTACTGAGCTTGGAGCCAAAGATTCAACGTCAATGTCCCTGGATAACAGCAATACTTGTTCTTCAGAGTATTGCATTTTTTCTCTGGTAAAAAAATAAATGTTAAGGAAAAGGCATCACCTTACTTTTTCTCACTGTTAATCTTTGAGATAAAAAGCGTATGTCCTGGTGAGATGTCTTAAACATGCAAATTTTAAAACAAAAAATCGATATTTGAATGATGATGTTGATTTAGATTTGAATGTACATGATCGAATTTACATGTGATGTGCATCTCATAGAAAATGACTTGATATGCCTTGCTATGTTCACTTTCTGATTTTCAGATAAAAAATATATAAAGAAAATGAGCAGTTTAAAATTTTATTGTATCGTAATTACATAAAATAATTAGGCGTACTTAATATTACCTTCCATATTTCAAGGACAGGCAAACTAGTTTTCTTTATGTTATTCCAAGCACATTTCCTATATATTATTCTGCTGTTAGGCAAATGCATTTTAAGACAATGAGCAATATTATGGTACTTGGCCAGTACACTTTTGAAAGGTTTATCAATGGATTTGCCAAACAGATCGTTAAAATAGCTGATTTATTTCGACAAGATGTTGAGCATTAACATAATAACCAGCACGAGTTCCTTTGAAATATATAATTGGTTTATAATTGGTCGGTTAATGTCTTTTCATTAGGATTGATAGAAGAGAGGATCATTAGTGTCCAACTGTTCTTCAAATTGCTTTTTCAAGATGTAGATGACATTTATTGATATTGGGGTTTTGCGTAGCAATGTTTCTCCCAAAACAACTTCCTAATGCGCTTTGTCATTCAATTGCATGGCTTGAGGTAACTTGGCTGTGAAGCAACGTAACGTACTGTTGGTAAACATATTCACGGAACTGTCACTCGCTAAAATTAATTTCATAGTTCGATGGTTCTAGTTTCCTATTAGTCACTATATATTAAAGGAGAATGATTTTCTGATTGCTCCAAAAGAGGGTTCTTGCTGCTGTTGTAAGAATTGTTGTAGCGACGGCTAGCTACCTTCCGTGTTGCTCATGTCCGCGATATATTTTAGTGAATGAACTGGAAGAAAATAATTGTAACAGTTCAGAAATCGAATGGGTTTTGAATCGAGTAAAAACACCAAACACAATGAATGCGAATGACAAAGTAATGATGTAAGTGGAGTACGTGAGTATCAAGACAATCCACATGAATATTAATGAAACACTGAAATGAATAAAAAAAATATGCAACTATAAACAAACCGTTTACTGTGATAATGAACTCCCTTTCATACTACGACACAATTCAAAAGACGAAACTAGATTATTTCTCGAATATGCCAAGCGAAAATTCATTCAGCAACTGATATGATATCACCATATTGTGGATATGTTTTGAAGAAATGAATACAGTACATACAACCATATAATGATATTATAAAAACGAGTATAGTTTATATAATACAAACGTTACGACAATCCAAATGTACAACTAGATATTCACATTCTTGGAATGGATTCTTGATGTTCTTCTTTCGTTGTCGGAACATTATTATTCTGTTGTCAGTTATGATGATATATTGCCACAAAAAACGGTACCATACCCCAAGCTATGTTGTCATAATGCAAGTTAGGCTGCCACGCTATCAGCAACGTTGCGACAGTTCCAGATATGCGACTACATTAACAGCTAGACTGTCATACTGTCGGTTTTGTTGCTACTATCACACCTATATTGCCGTACTACCAGCTATGTTGATACAGTAACAGCTATGCCAGTATCACATTGCCAGGTGTATCATGCCACATTGCAAGTACTGTGCTGCCACGCTGACAGCCCTATCCACTCTAAACAGACCAAACGGGTTGGCAATTTGTATTAAATAAACGTTATTAATAATAAAAATATACCTGTACTCAATCATAGCCATCATATAAAAAAATCATAAGTATCGCATAGATCTATTAAGATACATACCACCTTTAGGTTTCTACTTCAATATAAAGAACTTAGCGGTAAACTACATCAAAACAAATATTTTATATAATCAAGTTCAGTACAATGTACCAGAATTCTGAATATCAAGAATAAAAAATAGCATGGTATATCTATACGATACATTAGAATATGGATACAGTTCCAAATCAAACTTCTTAAAGTAAACAACTACTTACCCCTAACTTGTCTAAAGTTGACACCTAACAAGATCTTGGCAATCACTCTGCCCGCATATAGCAATATGTTTCCAATAAGTGCAAAATAGACCACGTGCAAGACGAAAGGAAAAGTACAAGCGCACATCATGAAATGTGTGTATCTCTTTCCAAGCAGCATACAACGAAATGCACATATTAATCGTAAATATTAGTTAAGGTTTAAACATGATAAAACTACTCTAAGTAACGGTTTTGTTCGCGTCAACGAAATCAATTACACCTAATCGTTTTGAGGCATCACCATGTTATTTTTTTGATGTATTCCATGACAATAACCATTGCAACTGCTTACCTCAATTGTTCATAACTATGTGTCTCCTTGCAAACTCAGTGTGATAGCCGCTGCGCATTTGAGCATAATTTAGCATGAGGATGGGATTAAAAAGAGACCATGTTCAATAATCTTTGAACCAAAAGCGTGCAAGATGCATTTGTATAGCTTTATTGTTCAGACAGACGCCAAAGGGGATATGTAAATGACAGAACCACCTTCATGACACCCATTTTGAAACATATTGGTACGAAATCTCAGATAATAAGGTGTTGTTGGTTTCAAATCGATGACTAAATGTGCACGATTTGTTTAAGTGGCATTGTCATATGCGTAATTCAGACAAGGTTTCCCTGTCTGCTTGGCTAGCACGTGCACTTCATTTTAGTCTCTTGGATTTGTAAACAATAGCATACAATGGGCACTAAAACTGATGTTGCTGTGTACTTTTCTTTGTTGAAATAAGGTTTGTGTAATATAAGCATACTTGTGCTAGGAAGATGTCCTTTTTATGTACATCTTTCCAGTCGTAATTTTGCTGGGGTAACCAACTAACTATATACACCTCTTGGCGTTAATAAAGGTCGATAACTATATATTTCAATAAGAGATACACATCTCGTATTCGTAACTATTTCTAACACTATTAACACAAATTGTCTGTAGTGCACTGGTAAGATTTTGGTGGTCATGTCTTTGCTGTGTGTACTTTTCATAAATAGGCAACCATGAGTTTGCTGGTAAACGAAATCAGATAAAAGTGGTCACTCACATGCATACCACCTATCGCACAAAAGATGATGGAATCGCAGTAGATGGAATAATTGTCGAAATCTTCCTCTGCAGTAGCGTGAAATGTCTACATCGAATGGTCATTATTTCAAATATTCTTGAACGTCTGAGTCTGAACCATTTGGTACATAGTGTATAATGCTTCCCTTTGTTCTGTGTGCATACCATCAGGGCCGTAATATCGAACGTCAGACCAGTACGGAAGCAGAACCTTCGATATTGAAAAATAAAATAGCCTTTCGGTCATTCCAAACGTATTATGCGCTCTAGTTAAACTTTGTGGTAATTAAATATGGCAATTTACGCTGTTGTTGTTGCTTAAAGCGCCGATACAGCAAAGCTACTTCAGAAACAAATGTTATCAAACGTTTATGTGATAAAATTATGATCTCTTTTCGTCTGCAGAAAATATGCACCCGTAATGAGTCAGATCAATATATTAATTATACGAAATCTTTTTTATTATACCAATTTGGCTTTTCGTCTTAGACAACCTTTGTGAATAATATACTTAGAGGTAGTAACATCTTTATAAAATAATACACCGATTATAGGACATTATGTATATATACTCATGATGAACACCATATTTAACTTCTTTAAACCATGGCAGACATCATATTTACTTGTACTATATTTTGTAATATGGGTCGGCGGACTAAATTACAGAATAAAGCATTATTATTATTATTATTATTATTATTATTATTATAGAAGCTCTCAATTGTATTTGTCTAACTTACATGTTTATTACTTACGTCCATTCCCAATAACTGTGGGACTTTCAGTGCCTTGTTCTGAATAAAATTTCCAAAACATTGTCCGTCGTTTCCCGAGAAATTGTGTGATATATCTATATCATATCGAGGTGTGTCTGTCTCCATCACGCTGAATGACCCTTTCGCTCTGTATTCGGTAGGTTAAGAAATCAATTCCGCAAAATCGGAAAAAGTACGAGAACCCGGAATGATTTGTTCGAATCCTCCTCGAATCTTACGACAATTGGGATAGTGAACAAATAGAGGTTTCTGTGTGCAATTCTTTCAAGCACAAGGAGTTACACAACAATTAAGAATGTGAATACCAGTCTAGTACGCACATTCAAAGACATGAAATGTATAATCCACTTGTTTCACTATTGTAATTGTGCTGGTTTTCCCTGATACTTCTTCCAGTTTATTGTCGTATGTTTTGAATGTAGGATTACCGATCAAAATCGACGATTTAGTCACAAAAGTGCCGTATTTTCTTTCGTGCACACACGCGTGGTTTTGAATACTTAGTTCAAATAAGATATCCATACTTGGAGCACAATCTCACTAACTCACAAACACTTTTCTGTTGTTGAACTCGTTTCATGCTATGTTGTTCGTAATATGTGGAAGTGACAATGTTTCCCTTGCAAGCCGAGCGACAAATACTTTCTTTTCCTCTATGAAAACATGGCTTATACCCTTAATATACACTATTTCTCTCTCTCCTTTTGTAAATGATTTGACCCCGAGCGATACATCCTTGGTCATATTTCCCACAATAATAATTATATCCAAGAGATTATGTGATACTAGTAACTGTATATAAATGCTCTTTATTGTGATGTACACGAATGTATTTTACGTCGGGGAAATTGGATTTTTGAAACAAGAGAGCTTCAGAACCATTTGTGGGTAGACATTAAATGTATAGCAAGGAGCCACGCATGCCAAAGGTTCTGCATTTCAGGAATGCAACAGACGGTCACTTTCGAATCGCCTGCTTGCTTCGAAAGGACTTCTGCTTTTTCATTGTTTGGCTCTGTCATATTTTCGAATGATCTCCAATGATCCTTTTCATTCCATTGTATCTTCCGTCTTGCCTTATGTTTGCCATATGACGCTGGCACGAGGTAAGAACATTTGGTCTATTGAGTTCCTAATGTGGACTATACTGCGTTTGGCACTGCGAACTGCGCCTGTCAAAAACACTTTGCTTGACCCGCTGCCTCTATGAGATGAAACGTGTAACATTAGATAAGCCCGTTTCCGTCGGTATTGTTAAATTCGTCATTGGATTGTTGGACTTGTTCAATTTTGTCAATGACTTTGGAAGGTGTTAATTATTCCGGTGCTTTAAACTCTTGCCCGACAGGAGACTTTAAACTGTAAGAACGGATGGTGAACCCTCTTTCGTTAAGCATTGTCGTTTCAGTGTTTCCAACACGAAATGCCACAAATCTGTAACAAACCTGCTGCTTTCTCGGGTTGCACTTCAGACTTGTACTCTTTACATTTCACCAGGTAGGTGTAATCCCTATTTCTAAAATTTATTGAAGTCAGTTTTTGCGTCTCTCGAATGTGAACAACTGAACGAATTTCGTTTTTAGTGCATCTTGGCTCTCTTGGTTTTGTGGCAGTAGTTGATGGTGTTGGTTGAGGCACACTCATAATCATTGCCAAAAGTACTGGCTTATAATTTTGCTAACTTTTCATTCATCATTTGAGGCGTCACCGAACGTCGTTGTTGTCGTCTCTTGGCCTCACCCTCTCGTTTCTTCTCAGCAATGTTTGATCTTTTCATCTTGATTGCTTCATTTGATAATGAGTTTACCACAACTTAGTTCCCTATATATATATATATATATATATATATATATATATATATATATATATATATATATATATATATATATATATATATATATATATATATATATATATAGATAGATAGATAGATAGATAGATAGATAGATAGATAGATAGATAGATAGATAAATAGAGAGAGAGAGAGAGAGAGAGATTCGCATCCTAAGAGTATATGCGTTCCGCTTTCAGGCTAAGAAGTGAAAGATGGAAGAGATCTGCAGAGTCATTAGAAAGTATAATTCAGATAACAGTACGGACTATTCCTCTTTATGTAAATTTCAATATACGTTCTATGTCGGTTAAGATACAAGACATTTGGTCCCAGAAGTTCAATAAAGTAAGAAAGCGGAAGACGGAAAGAGAAACAAAGATGAATAAAAATATTGTCATTGTCATGGCAAAAGTCATATGTTTTCAGAATGTCCGAAGAATAAAGAGAACTAGCAGGAGACGGAAGAGTGTAAGAGGTCCTCCGACCTCATACCCGTCAATGAAAATGCTTTTTTTCTTTTGTCTATTCCGACATTATCCAGCAATGGTAACGTAAGAAAAGGAGGTAAAGGCAGTAATACTGTCGAGGCAAATATTCTTCCAGAGCGGACAGGAAATCAAGTGAGGCTAAACTGAGGTCACTCTCTTCAGGAAGGAAAATACCTCGTACAACTGTATTAGTAGTCTTAATGATAGTACTATAACTCCTAGTATACGAAGTATCTGCAGCATGTGCATCCCAATTCATGGTCTTTATGTTATCGGCCATTGGTATGCTACTTGAGCTGATCTGCAATGGTAAACAGTAGAAACGCTCATGGGCCTACAATTTGAAAGTGACGTCACACGTCCGTTATCTTCTGCTTGAGAGAACACACGCTCTGACTGGATTTGTACCGCAAGTGGAACATTTCAGTCCGTTTCCTTTTGCTTCTGAAGTATATAATAATTAGCATTGTCCTATGGTATCACATGTTCTGAAGATAGCTCAAGCAAAATGTAGACTGGTGTAGACTCATCAACCATTGTATCGATCCGTCTCTTCACCACGAACTACACATGTATGTGAAGGCGTCCTGTGCCATTACCAGGATGATTGACGCAGTGATATGGAAATAATAATTGATATGAGTGGAGGATGTCTGACGAAGTTTCACAGGACCAGTAAACAGTGAAGCAATGCTACTTGTATTCACTGACATTGCTAACAAACCACAAATCTCTTTTCAGGTCCACCCAGATCATTAGAAAAGAGAGATACTAATCATATTTGCCAAAATATATGGTCTTTGTGTTTCTATGTGTTCTACTTGTCTTCTCTGTTCCCAGCAAAAATCAGAATATTAATATCTCTTCTTCTGTGATGGTATGCTTGTAGGGAAGGGAAGAGTAGTTTGTAGATCTATTAGATAGCAATAAAAAGACAGGTATTTGATGGTAGAGGTGTGTGTAGGATTGTAGTTAAAATACTGAGCATTACATTTTCCTTGGTCACTATAAATAACTTTTTTTGTCCTTATAATACCATTTCCATTATACACATTTGGACCAATTTAACATATCAGTTCCTCTTGTTCCAATATCACCACGCAGTATGTTAACTTGCAGCGTAATGTTAATCCCCGTATGTCCCCAATAGCTACTTCCAACTGCTTTTGTTTTACGACTTATTACAAATTACCTGCTCTATAATCTCTACATTAGTGAATTCGACTGTTTAATTTTACGCCACTTACGCATGTAAATCAGGTAATACTTGTGCCAAGGTTTCTGAGGGTCATACTTCCAAACCCACTGATTATTACATTATGTCATAGAAATCTACAATAACAAAGCAAATGGTATATTCAGGTACGGATTATTCATAAATTAGTTTAGTTTCCTTCGCCAAACAATGACCTTTCTACTATTTTTAGATGTATCTGTCCAAAGATTGGTTTTCTGAAAAGAACGTTTGACACAGAAGGGAAGTTGTTTAAACACTTATTTTTCTGGCATTTGTTCTGTTTTTCTGTTTTATATTTTATCAATAAATGCTAAATACATAATTTCATGAATAATAATGATCCACGGAATCAGTTGCATCGCTCTTTAGTTATTGACTTCATTTATTACAGGGAAACTCCTCTTCGTAACACTCCGCATGCACCAACAGAGTATGAAACACTCGATGTCATGAGGTACGTATGTATCATCTACAAAATTATCTGTTCTGTGATAATGTATATGGAGGTATTGAGCAGAAAAATCCAAGTTTAGTATTAAGTTTTACTGCTCGGTCTAGTCACAGTTTACCTGATTGTTAGAAAAGGATTGAAAATGTTCTTTACCGTTGGCCAGTCACATTAGATGGATTCTTGACAATCATGTAACAACATTGATTCTGCATCCGTCAATAGGAAAATACATTACGATGAAGTGGGTAGTCTGGATATTTTATTTAATTCAGTGTTAACCATAGTGAAAGAAAGAGCGAAGGTATGGTATAAAGACCGGTTTGTTTTAGGTCACATTTGTTTATTAGTCTACGAAATCAGTACAAGGGATGGAACCTATATCAAATATAATCAGTGGCACTGATTTGATAAGTATTGATACTGGTCAGATCTGGTAAAACTTAAGACAGAATTTATTGCGTTTTTGTTGCGACTTTTATTTTGATATACAAACTCATTTAATTGCTTATTAGTTTCTTTTCTTTTTCAGAACCATTTTTTAACATATGTTGTGTCTTTTATGCAAAGATTTTGTACCTCGTGCCATTCTTAATCCGATATTTCCTGCCAAAAATCAGATTCTGAAAATCGTAATATACTGCTCAGTTGGTATGCGTCAAACACATAGTTATTCAACACTGTACACTCATTAAAATATTAGTAAGAAATTGCAAGACCCCATTTCGAAGACGACGTATAATGATATTCTTGGTAATCTACTTAATTGTTGCTATACAGACAGTAGCAAATAAATGTAAACTGGAATCACGGGCCCAGTTCCAACATCTAACATATCCGTCATATGCTTGCTTCTTGAAATACCTTAGAATACTACCTTTAAAGCCCGTATCAAACAATTCTAGGAAATATACATCACATATGAATCAGGATAACCTTTGCCAGTGGTCTTTAAGATTGTATGAGAAAATCATGGCGAATGGTAGCCAAATATTCATGACGAATATTAACATATAGGTCGCCAAATGTTATGCAAAACACAGGGCTAATATTTTTCAGTCTATTACGATAAAACCTGCATTAATGGTCGCCAGTATTATATATATATATTTGTGGCACACATTGTATGATTAATCCTTAGCCTTAGCCAGTGGGAGGTAGTTTTCAAATGTTTTGATCAAAGTGCCAGCTGAACCACAGACCCAAATGTTGTGAGAAATGCATCGGGAAAGTGGACTTGAAGCTTCATGAAAATATTGTTAGAAAACAGTAGCCCAGTGCTAATCCCAATTTTAAACAAACAACCGACCCATCCCCAACTTACACACACATTGAAAATTTAATGAAAATCCAATAGGACGAACTACACATCTGGTGCACGAAAAACACTTTTAAAAAGTCAGTGGATATTTCTCAAATTGTATGTGTCTGAAATTCACTATTAACCAAATTTTATATAATAAATATCTGATTTTATATAAGTAGCTTAACTACTCCCTTTCTTGTAAGTGCGCCATCACTCCAATTTTCACTCAGATTATATCGACTTATTTATCCAAAGCATTTATACAAAATAAAAGGTATCCAATAAACCGACCATACATGAAACTTCATTTCGTACAAAAGCAAGCACAGTTTGGAGCCCTGACAAAAGCCATGAGCATGGCGGTCGCTACAGAATGCAAATATTAACAACTAGGTTCATGATATAAGGCATGTTGAGTATACTGTTCGCCTGGAAACATGCAAACCAGTTTTAATGACAAAATACCATTTTGCTATAATATTATATTTGTTAAGTTATCTACAAAAAGCCACATGCATAATTACTGGAAATAGTTTTACAATTCAAATATCACACTGTGAAGGCGTCAGAACTCGATTAGAGGATATCTTTCGATGTATAAGTTGCGCGGACACGGAATGAAGATTAGAACCATATTCTACTTCATGGCGCCGGTTGTTATTCTATATCCCAAGCAACCAAAATAAGACAAGGCATGACCAAAATCTATACATTCTAATAGCATCATATAAAGGAGAGATCGCAGAGATAAAGCATAAAGAACTAGTGGTCAAACATCCAATATGTCATAAACAGATAGGCAGCGAAATGATTTATTTTATGAATTTTGATATCACATAGGATATTGCTGGAATGTTTAGCAAACAGATATGAAAAACTATGTATTCGGTAAGTAAATCTGTACAGTATATAAAACGCAAAAAGATTCAGGCTATATTATAGGAAGGAATAGTAGTGCTGGTATGTATTGTCTATCTTGGTGGATGCAAGACAATTAGATTTAAAAAATTATCTGGTCTGATGACCAGAGTATATTTGCGTGAAATGCAAATTTCGAAAAGATCCATTTGAAATGTGGACCTACTTTTTCCAGAAGAAGTTAGAGAAAAACGATTCAAAGAGTCTAAGCGATTTTTTGAGTGGTAGCGCCCACAGAATGGTTAATTAAAACGCCTATATGACGACCAAAGGCTCGAGGTTTTCTTTCATTTTATTTATAAATATCTGACTATATTTAGCATAGACGTTTCCTGATAAAATATTGGCAACTAATGGCCCTGTTTATTCTTGCATGAGAATTTCATTTTTGCATGGCCTTATTTTTTAAATTTTAATGACCACCAACACAGGATTTTCATACACATTAGGCACCTAATGGCCCAGTTTTATTCATAATAATTTTAACTCAGGTGATTTAGTTGGCCATGTTTCCTTCATAAATGTTTAAGGCTAATGGCCTAAGTCAGTGGTTACCTATCCCTAATTTGAGACCAAATCATCGTGGCGAAGACGTTCTGGAGGGTCGTCAGGGTATTTGTTGAGGGTGGCTAAACATATCAAAATGAGGAAGCGGGATTTTCAGGCTAAAATACGTTTGTTAGGGTCGCAGCCAAAAACGATTGGGGAAACACTTTCTCATGTTTCCAGAGCAATTTGTAGAATATGAATTGGATGGCCTAGGGTTTCTAAACATTAACAATATTGCAAATGTAGTCACATCTTAGTATATGATCCAGTACGAATACTTAGATTACCTCTACTGATTTGATTGAAAATGCTCATATTTTTTAAATAGTATACTCTTTGACGCTTTAATGGTTCACACATTTTTCTCAAAAGCGTTTAAAAAACAATGACAAAGTTTTTTTATATCGGTATTCATTTCACTTGTCGTATAAGTCCTTTACCTGGACGGTATATATTTGCTAAAGACAATATTCTATACAGTCTAAATGACTTTTATTTTCCTCTTTTATTTTTCAGTCAGATTTCACTCAATAAGAATTGTGCTGATTATGCTAAAATATCTCAACAAGACGAACTGGCGAAAAAGGAAGTAACCTCTGACACGTACGGAGAGGATTATTACACCGAAATACTTACCGATCAGCCCTTTGAAGCAGCTTTGTAGGAGCATAATGCTCAAAAACAAGCATCCATGCAAAAGCTGGGCGACTAAAGAGTTAGCAATAGCAAATATGAAGATGACGATTAAACGGCGGTCAGATGATTTGTTAATAACGATCGACATAATATCTAGAAATGTACAAAATCTAAAATAATTTCAAAGTGATATGATAGAAGCTTGAACAGAGTATAGCTTATGTTCCAAGTTCAATGTTGTCAATTACACATGTACTATGAAATTTTCCTAAACGGATCTCGTGAATTTGGCTTGTCTGTAAACTCGTCACATATATTGGGCCCAAGTTGGTAGTTTCAATACCACCTTGCATTCTATATATCGGCCGACTATATTATACTGGAATAGTGTATGATACAAAATTTGGTCCATCAGGGAAGTTCTACAGTATATTTTCATTTAGCTATTTTGTTTCATAGTTTACCTTGCTATTGAACATGTTTGGTTAATGATCCATTGATGTATTATGTTGAGGTTGTTCAATTTAATTTTGTACTGGAGAAACCCTCAAAGAGAGTCGTTTAATATATGTAACCAGAACATATTTATGTACGCTAGTTATACAACAGTTTTAATTGGAGTTACTTTTGTGAATATATTTTATAACAACAAGGATCAATTGAATATGTCAATTGTAGGTTAGTGTAATATAACGAGTGCATCAGCTGCAAAATGTGGCTTCCATCGGATGGTATGATAGCCAGTAAACGAATGACAAATGACTGCGAACTCTCGTTGAAGTCTTACTACGTGATAACACGTGAATTATGTCTTACCTTTGTGTGATAAATCATGTACACAAGTACACAATGATTCATGTATATAAAAGTATAGGTATCATACATAGCTGCTTCCACACACTAAGCATCTAAGATAAATTATGTATTGTGTGTGGATGATTAATTTTATTGAAATGTAAGTAATATTACCTCTGTATCGATCTTGTGCCACTGTTTATTATAATTTAATGACTTACACCTGCAAAATAAATCATCGGCACCATTAGTTTTCTACATATATTGATCTTTTTCCTGATGCTAACTGCAGCTGAGTTTGTTTTCACAGTTTTACAGATAATATCCCAGGAGTAATAAGATATGTATTTCGAAACATTATTCTTGTTTAATTGTCGTAGCAATGATTGTTCCCTCTCTGTATATGTTCCTTAGCTTAAAGATTAGATTAAAATCACTCATCTCCTAATAAGCGATGGATGTCATGTTGTAAAATGAAATATATTAAACCTGACACTTGTGAATATGATGAAAAAGATTATACATTTCTAAACTTTGTTTTCCTTTCTTGCTTGTATTGGCATGTTGATATAGAGTTTATTGCATACGTATTTTAAACAAAACTGCAGTTTGTAGTGGACGTAGAATTTTGTCATTAAAAAATCTTATTATCTACCATAAATCAAAAAAGAATATCACAATTGAAAAGAATGTAATGTTCCCTCTGTCTGCTGTATATCCATAACGCCCTCGTTTATAAATAAATATATGCTTTAAGAGGGAAAAATATTGACATTTGGGACTCTTTTAATAGTATGATGCAGCTTCCTAATGTAAAATAAATCTAGGCGTTACCCTTTGACTCATCAGAACTATAGGATTTTATCCTTGAGTTCATTATACTAAGCTTCAGATATGTTTGCTGTTTAGAGAGATAGTTGTTATATATAATTAGGAGCTTTATGTCGTTTATAAACTTCTCGACACTACACTAATTTCTTAATATGCATCATTATATATGTTGATGAATGATGATTCGATTTTCAATGAGCTGATTCAATGACTTTTTAATTTTCTGTCGGTTTTGCTATATTTATCGTCTAATCATTATTTTCTTCATCAATATTTCTCTGATCAAATAAATGATTAACATATATGTATCGTATGAAATCAGTCAAAATCTTTTTAGAAATGTGATTGTTTTGATTATTCAACGTCCTATTATACTGAAAACAATCCTTATGCAACACACTCCCAGCTGAAGTCACATGTTGTGTTTCGAACAGCCATTCAGCATTTTATGTCATGAGAACGTTTTATATATATCAAATCAATATCACGATATCTCTTTCTATCTCAACCTTTCATTTGTTACGCATTCTTCTAAATTGTATATTTATATACATAAAAAGAGCATATTCATTTGTATCATTCTATCCAATGGGTTGAAACAAAGTCCAATACAGTGTGCATGTATTAACATATGAATATACAAATTAGCCATAGTAATATATTTTAGTATAATGTAAAATTAGCCATGTAATATATTTTATATATAATGCATATGTAATATATTCAGTGCATTAAATAAAACGAAATCCGATTTCAAGTTTATTTAACTTTTGTGCATAGTCTTTCAAAATGATTCTGGATAATAGCAGATTAAGTCTCATTTTTTAAGAAGCAAGTATGCGCAATGGTTCAAACGTTCCCTTAATAAGCATGTTACTTTGTAATAAAATCTCTATGAAGAAATGACGAAAAGGTTATCATATGATTTTAGTCACTCATTAGAAGTTATATATGTTGAAAAAAAACTAGTTGAAACATATTACATTTAAAGTTTTTATTCCTGTAGAAATAGTCGAAAGCGCTCATGCAAGTTAGATACTAGTTTAGTACTGTTCATTGTGAGTTTATTGCATTTATTTTCAACATCCTGACACACGTGATCCCGTCTTGGACCAAGTACACTTGAAAGGGCTATTATTCGCCATATGATTTATATTCTATATATATATATATATATATATATATATATATATATATATATAAATTTTTATAATTCTTGGAAACAAAGACGTGTCAACTTCCCATTCATCGCCCATATAGTAAAAAAAGGTAGCAACAAATACAGCCATAAGACATAATCACGGTTCGGCTATATAATCAATTCTAGAAGATAGTGCGAATGGTGTCCCAAACGTTGGACCAAGTTTCAGTAAATATCATTAGGTGACCATTTCGTCTTCACATGGACCGAAAACTAGAAGAAACAGTCTCAGCAGTGGTAATATTATCAACAACAGTTCTCGTTGTAGTACAGGATAAATAATATTGGTCATTTTAGTGTGTTGTTGTTTGATTGGGGGGGGGGGGGTGCTGGGTATAGCAGAACTAGTAGCAACAACATTTCTAGTTATTTAACGATGTCGTTGTTGTTGTTGTGGGGTTTAATGCCATTTTTAGCACATGATATACTAT
This sequence comes from Sinohyriopsis cumingii, assembly GCA_028554795.2. Lineage (NCBI taxonomy): Eukaryota > Metazoa > Mollusca > Bivalvia > Unionida > Unionidae > Sinohyriopsis > Sinohyriopsis cumingii. The sequence continues at coordinate 57,322,704 of CM068826.1, forward strand.
ACATGGTGGCCAGTATTAATTGTGGAGGAAGAACTGGGGAAAACACCGGAAGGAACCACGGACCCACGAGCAACTAATAACCAACTTTCTAACATATAAACATTTGCCGAATCCGAGACTCGAACGTACGCAAACAGAGAGATATTGAAAAAAGAATATAACATAATAAAGAATGTTACGGTGCATGAGCAGCACCAGTAGCAATATAAGTAAATTGCAAACATATTAATACATAAAGTAATATCAGTGTTTCATCCATTCTGCTTCTACTGCTGTTTCTAAGGTACTTATATTGCTACTGCTTGTCGATGCAATACAAAAATGAAATCAATGAAATGTCGATGAAAAGTAGCTTACCTGTAATAAAATAGTAATCATCTCTCTATTATCGTAGTCATTATATATATATATATATATATATATATATATATATATATATATATATATATATATATATATATATATATATATATATACGCATGTCCTCTTCAACTATTTATCAGTCTATCAATAGCTTTTAGCTACGAAGAGTTGTCAATTGCAATATGCATTTTAAAGCAAAATGTACAGGTATATGATATAAACAACGGATTGAAAACCATGATGAACGATATTGGCAGCGTAACATTGACAAATATACACGGAGTGGTTTGTCTCTGTACCTAATTTTATGTGAAAACTTATGTGATTATCTCGGGGTAGTTTGAGTCAATATTATTTAGGGTTGTTTGTCATTCTGGAAGCTAGTTCCTTATTTCGATTGCTAAACAATATATACTGCCATCTATTTATATTATTGAAATTATTCGAATTATAATGTAAACAGAATAAGCCAGCTGTAAATTTTACATTTCTAGCAGCATATATCTTATATATAAGGTACATCTGTAATTCATTCATTTGTTATGGGAATCGTAAATGTTAGCAATGGCATAGCCTGGCGCATGATTGTCTTAAAAGCGCAAAATGTCATAACAAACAGTAGATAATCAATGAACTAGATATATTTATTTTCAATTATGGTCTCTCTTCTATCAGAGTTGGAATATTTTAAAAGAACGATTGCTTCATGGAATTTGTTTCTCAAACACAGATATATATATATATATATATATATATATATATATATATATATATATATATATATATATATATATATATATATATAGTGTTTACCTGGATTTGGGTTCAGTACATTGATTTACCACTTGAAGATTCTATAGCATACCTGATTTATATCTGATTGGTATACCTTAACTAAAGATTCCTGACTATGCTTACGAATTGGATAGAAATTTCCATTGAAAATGATGCACATCATAGTCATCTTGTTGTGTTTTAATCTTAAATAGGCTTATTTGCATCAAACTTGGTAATTCATGATTTAACAACTGCCTAGAAAAAAGCACTTTTGGTTGTTTTCAGGGAACACTTCACAGGAAGTATTTAATAAAATTATTCATTGGAATGATACAGTGCTTTAAGAGTTTTCTGACAAAAACATTGCTTTGTGGCTCTTATGAATACATTCCATGACAATTTGGATTATATCATTGTAATACAGCGAGGCTAGTGGTACACCAGCACATTCAAGAGAAGGATTCATTAGGAACACAGTTGGATTTAATTCGCGATAGTTTACGTTACGCTTACATTCTCATTTTATAAGTTAGAAAATTGAATCATTTGTTGACTTAGATGACACTTGTTGGTTTTGGTTTCTCTGTTGTATAGTTTTGAGAGAGAGAGAGAGAGTTCCATACGACCTGAATGTCATGCTATCATGAATGGGAATGGACCCAACACTCGATCATGTAAAGAGTTTACCTCTACTATAAAGACGCTTAGAGGGAGCCACTCAAATTATAGCGCCACCCCGGTTCCGAGATCACTCGCACGTCTGGGCAACTGATAATTTAGACTAGTGGAAATAGTTCTACATTCCGTCATAGTACAAATGTCCGAGAGAGGCAAGGAGGCGAGGAACCCGGCAGAACGCGCTAGCCCAACAGAGTACTTCAAACGCCAGTTTGTGCTTTTTATCAAATTAAGTCCAGTTAATAAATACTAAAGGACACTTCATAAATACCAATAATGTGTAAGCCACCCGTGCAATTATTCAAATCTAAAAAGTCAATAATATTCATTGGAAAACACATTCATAAGTTAGAATGTTGTGTCCAAACTGTGCTTCAATTTCCGAAATAATACCAATCAACTAAATGAAAATTACTCTGGTTTTTGTATTATGTATTGTTCAAAACAATTCCTTAACCAGTATATCATTTTAATGGCGGTAATAAAGGATCAACTCAGGTTAGGAAAAAGGAATTATCGAAAGAGATTTTCAAATTTCAAAATGAGAACCTCATCACATTACATTCAGGCAATCTTAGTAGTTTATCAGCCCTTTTCAGACTCGAATAACTGGCTTGGATCTTCTTTCGGTCGTCGTCTTTACATCTGGGCTACATTTCAGGGTCTACACTATTCCAGAGTTTCCCCAGTGTCAGCCTCTTCTAGTATCTTCTCATGGAATGACGCCTCCCGTCTAAAATAGAAATTTCCCGATGGCCCTTATTTGTAGCTATCTCATAGACCAATTGTTACGCGGTCGGTCCCCCCCCCCCCCCAGCTCCCTTGATCTGGCCTGCTTCGAAGCTGTGATCGTCAGTCAAAGTGGTTCCCCCAGTTCTAACCACTGGCATTCTCAACCGAAAATTGGTCGCGTAACACTTAACTCTTTATTTGTGAGGTGGATTGGTCGGCTTAGGATTCTTTACATAATGAGTTGCGTTTTGGTAGTTAGTGGTATTTTATTGAATATATTATGTTAGTTTATGATGAAAAATCGCTATTTGAGATAGTTATCCTTGAAAATCTTTATTCTAGTGTCGGTTGTTTGCATTTTCTTACTGATGTAATATAACTTTTTCTTGTTTTTAAATTGAAGTTTAATTGGCTTTGATTGACATGGGGGCTCATATGTCGATATCGCGAGGTGTATAGGGACCGCCATATGACAGACATTATCGTTCCACGTTTCGTCTTCCTCTGCCCCCTCTATATGGTCTTTCGAGGTTATTTATATTGTTATTACGTTTTGGCTGATATATGTGTTTATTTATTAGTTGGCTTAGTTTTTTTAATTAGCTCTTTATTTAGGTGTGTGTTAATCATCACTGGGGGCAGTTGTCGATATCACAAGGGAGATAGGAGTCCGCCGTATGACTGGCATTATCGTCATAGCCTATACGATATCCAGCATTTCCCATATCCCTCATTCCTCTTTCCCTATCCCGATTGTATGGTTTTTTTTAGCAATTTAACACTGATGTCCGGTTGGTTTTTGATTGTCCTACTGCTTTGATTTTATTATTTGTTAGCTATATTCAAATTTTATTATATTTACCAATTTGCTTTAGGAACATTATCATATTTCATATGTGGATTATATGTTGTTGTATCGTTTCATGTCTATGAATTCAGTGTATTTGGTTGGAGATCCCATTTATTGTTGTTGGTTCATTTGAAAGTGAGCTTTTTGCTTGTTGTATTGGGGCAGTCATTGAAGACGTGGTCCAGGCTTTCTAATATTGTGCACTAGCGATAGTTTGTACCTCTGTTTGGTTCTTTCGTTAGCTTTCCCAATGCTGTCCCTAAGTAGAGTTTTACCGTTTGAATCCTATTTGTAATTTTTAGGTCCATACTTTCTAGGTTTTCCGATGACTTGATTGTTTCTCGGGACCTCTTTTTGTACCTGGAATACGTCCCTGCCTTTGTTGGTTGTTTCTCAAAATTGTTGTCATTTATTGTGAACTTTCATCTTTATTTGGCTATAAATTTCATGAACACTGTAACTAATCTATTTTATATTTCCTATCGTTTTGCTTTTGATCTGCTTTGCCATTTCCAGGTAAGTTGATATTTGAGGGTACACATAGGAATTCAATTATCTGATGTTTGTTTTGCATTTCTCTGATAGTTTGCAGCGTTTCTTCTAATAGTTTCCCTATGCTTTTTTTATTACTAGTTTCCAGGGATCCGAGAACGCTTAGAGGGTCTGTTATTATAAAGTAATATTGTTGGTTTTGAGTTTTTGTCCATTTAAGCGCCTCATTTATTGCCCAGATTTCTGCAATGTAGACTGAACACATGTCATGGAGGCTGGTATCAAATTCGATATGTTGTTCCGGGATAACAATTGCCGCTGCCGTTCTATTTAATTCTTTACATTTGGATCTATATCTGTATATTTAATTATATCCTAGGTACTTTTCCTGGATTGCTGTTTGGAATTTTCATAATGTTTGGGGGGAGTGATGTTTGGATCTGAAAAGTTAAGACTCTTAAGTTGATTTTGGGGATGTTATTTTCCGCGGTTTGGGATCATTTTAATGTTCTGTGTGTATCCCATTGAGACCTAGCTTACTGCATAGTGTATGGATCATTTGTCCCCCAGGGGGGCGAGCGGCTCGGGAAAAGTTTTTTTCAAAGTGGTTTCCTACATTTTTCAATCGCTGCTTTAGTCGGGTTGTTCTCGTTGTGAATTGAATTTCTACTGGCGTACCTTAACAGTTGTTCCTTTCGCCTTAGGTGTAGGGCAGTTCTACCTTTAGTATGTGCAGTTCTTCTATTGAGGTGTTATGTGAGTTCCCATGCATAGCCACAGCGCGGTGGTGTTTGCGTATGCATAGACTTGGCATTAGTAATAATTTTTATGTAATTAGTGACCTATAGAGCATTGGCCTTGTTTGTTGATCTGTTCCCCATGTCGTCCTCCTAATGTTTTTAATAGATTTATGTCCTCGTTGCATTTTTGTATTAGATTTGATATGTGTGATTTCCAGCTGAAGTTTTCATTTAATGGCATTCCCAAGAAAAGTTGTCCTTGACAAATTTATTTGTGTGTTTTGCAGATATAGTTTGGGGTATGTGATGGTTTTCTTTTTGATCGAGCGAAAAGCATTCCTACTGGTTTACTGTTTGATATTTCCATTCGCAAGTTATCTGCCCGTACTCCAATCGCAGTTAGGCTTAGTTAAAGTCGATTAATGGTGTTTTGATTTTCTGGGCTTCCTGCTTTCCAAATTTCACTATCGTCTGCAAACTGTGACACATCGATTTAATTATTGTTGATACATTTGCCTTGCTCATTGACCATGATGTTGAATAGGGTGGGTAGGGTGGGACTAATTACGCTTCCTTGAGGGGTGCCATTACCCAGTATATAGCTCTCGGATTATTTATTTTTACCTCTGTTTTTGATTTGTCAATGCATTTTGCCTGTTATACCATATTGATTGAGTTTAGAAATTAGGCCTTTCGTCTAGACCAAGTCAAAAGCTTTTTCAAGGTCAAGAAATATTGTGATTAGGTGCCTGTCCCTTTTCTGTTTGTCATTGTGGACAATCTTGATGTGAACCTCTAGTCTGACTAACTGGTATATTGTTAATCGTTTGGATCTGAATACACTTTGATTTTAAATTATCAGATAGTGTTTTAATCGGTTATTTATCATTGCCTTCATGCCTTCACAGTTGGTGTTTATCCAGGAGATTGGCCGGTATGAGCTAAGGTTAGTTGGGTCTTTCCCTGGCTTGGCAATAGCTATTACTATGACTTGTTTCCATGATGTTAGGATATTTCAAATTGTTGGGATATTTCTGGTATGCCATATTTGGTTTTTCAAGTCAAGTGTAACTGTCCTCTCCTAGGGGCGTTTTCTTTTCGTTGTGTAGTGGCTTTCTCCATTCGTATTTAATGAATTGTTCGTTTAGTGGTGATTCATTGATGTTATTTATTTAATCTGTAAAGAGGTGGGGGAATTTATTTTCTAGTTATTGTCTTTGAATATTTGAGTGTGGTTCGTGTTACCACGTGAATCTACCTTTGCTTTATTGTTATTCTCCCCTGGTATGTTTTTGGTATTCTTCTAGGGACGCTCCCTTTCATCGCTTTAACCTTTTCCCCAGACTTGTTTTGAATTGCTGTGGTGGTTTTTGGATTCTTTTATCGTTGTTCGTGTAAAAGCTTCCCTTTGCTTGTAGTATATAAAATCATTTGAAAGTTTGGTTTGTTTACATCTATTTAGTGCTTCCGTTTTTTATGTGATGGCTTTTTAGCACTGTTCTATCCACCATGGCACTTGGTTCTTATTAGAGTTGCCGCTTTTCTTAGGGATACTATTTTGTGCTGCACTATTTATTGCCTGGGCTATGTTATTGCAATTTTGGTTGGTGTCGTTGTTATAAAGATTATATATATATATATATATATATATATATATATATATATATATATATATATATATATATATATATATATATATATATATATATATATATATATATATTGCTATTCATATTGGAAACGGTCGCTGCCTATCGTGTTTTGTTGAAGGACTTCCCAATAGGTTTGCTGTGGCTATTGTTTGATCTATTGGTGATAATTTTCCATCGTTTGTTTCTAATCTAGTGAGTGTTACTTTATTTAATAGTATTAGTTGATTATCTCTTGTATATTATCCTATATTTGCCCCCTTTCATCTTCGTGATCTCAACCCTACACTGTATTGTGTGCATTAATGTCCCCACATATAATACTGTTTTGGTTCCTACCTTTGAATATATCTATATAGTTGCAGATTGAATTTGAACAGGGCCTTCCAGAGTCACAGATATTGTATTTGTTTAGTTGTTTGCTTTCTACTTTAATGGTGACTATGTAATATTATATGGAGTTTTCATTTAGGTTTACTTTTGCGTCAGTTTCGTTTGCTTCTGTAATAGTGTTATGAATGTATCTTGCTAACCCCCTCCTTGTTTCCCATTACTCTATGTTTAATAAATTTTGTGTCATAGCCATTTATTTTGGGGATGGATATGTTTGTTTCGCTTAAGTGTGTTTCCTGTATGCATAGTATACTTCGTTTTTTGCTTGCGTTGTTAATAGCTAATGTTAATTCGCCTTGATTTTTTATTAGTCTCTGGCATATGAGGAGTTCGTTAACATATAATATTTCATTAGTTGTATCCATTTATAGGTGCTGACATTTACGAGTTAGGTTAAATTAATTTAAAGAATTACTGCCTGGGAAAAATTTTCCATAGTAGTTGTGATAGCAGTAGAACGAAGTCCTGTTTTTTTTTTGGTTTGGTTGTTATGGGTGATTTGTTGGATGCCTTCCATTACTTTGATAACGTAATTGATTATTGCAGTGGGATCAAGGTTGTCATTAGCTGTGTTTGTTTCCCTATCCTCAATACTGAAACTCTCATTCGTGTTTTGTTTATTGCTAACTGTCGTTTAAGTTGCTTCGATATTTCTCCAGGTTGTTTCTGTTGAAATATTTTGTGTTTGCATTCATTATACGGTTTTTGGTTTGCGTGACTATTTTGTGGAGGCATTTGGGGACCATTGAGTGTATCACTGGGTGCCTTGCTTATGTGTACTGTGGATGGTTGTTTTACTAAGGGAGTTAATATGTTTGTTCTTTATTTATAGCTATTGGTTGCGTTGGGTTGTAGGTTAATGTCATTTGTTAGCCTGGTTGTATGACATTTCTTCACGATGTGCATTATTTTGTGCTCTGTGTGATGGTAATTTTACATTCCTGAGGTTTAGTGGATTTTTTCCTCGACAATTAGCGCACTTTGGTGTTTTAGTTTTACATTCATCTTTTGTGTTTTCCTCCGCATTTGTGGCATCTAGCATGGTAGTGATAGCGTGTGGTAAAAAGGCCCCATCTTTTGTAATGACCACAGAATCGGGATTTGGAGATATATTTTTATAGTTTGATGAATTTACCATCAGGACCAATCTGACAATAGGTGGGGGGGGGTCCGAATTCCAGTAGTACAGTGAATGTTTTCTGTCCCTGGTTGTTTCTGAGTTGTATACCTCTTCTGTACTTGATTCCATAGTAAATTAGTTCATTTTCTACATGTATTATGTCCTTCCCCCGGTGTGCTCCAGTTAATTTTAATATGGCTTTGAATCCATTTCTTGGAGTTTCGTGTTTTAATTTCATTTCCCTTTACTGATGTGGCTGTTTTGTTTGTGTCCCCTTTTGGTTGTTTTAAATTTGTGGGGTTTTTTTTTTTGGTGTATTATTGTGTGTTTTGTTCACAACCTGTTGCCTTAAACATGTACGGTTAACTCACCATATTGCTGATTTCCGTGTATTTTGCTAGTTGACTTGCTGTACAACACCTGGTTATGATGTATTTAGTCTTTGGTCTGATTATTTGGAAGTTACCTCTGTGTTGTTGAGTTACTGTTGTTGCCTAGCTTCTGTTATTAATTTGTAGGAATTTTGTGTTTTTACTACTGATGAAGAGCGTGAGTTAAATCAGGTGGTAGTGGTGGCTTTTAAGGTATGTCATTTCAATTTTAAGAGCTGTTTCAATTGTTTTTCAGAATCGGGTGCTGGGCCTGTTTATAACTGGTGGTTGAATGTTCAAAATCCTTTGTGTTTCGATTCCCCATTGTTTGCATTTGTTGTTTGTGTGAGTGGGCCTATTGTTATTGTGGTTGGGCTTAATGTCTTCTTAATGACTTGTTTTCCTTTCATTGGGTTTTTTTTTCTCCCTTGCCTGCTACAAGTTCACTGTATGGTTTCATCTTATTTGACTGTGTTCATTGTTTCGTGTGTGTTTTGGGTTATTTCTCATGATGCTTCATCTGTTTCTGATAGTTCCATTACTGTATACTGCTGTAGACTGACACTTCAGTAGTGATTAGCTTTATGCGTGCATTGCCAGCCGAAAAATTGTGATGTCCGTCCAAGGCAAGGGAGCATGGAGGGTAGGTTGGCGCTTGTTCACACGAAAGTGCTCAGAGACTCGATGAAATGGATTAAAATTTGTCGTCTTGTACAATTTTAAAAGACACGCTGTGCTGTTTTGTTTTAGTTAGAATAGATGGGTATACCTTTGATGACAGCTATATTCTAGATCTAGGTTTGCCACCTTGTGTGGCTGCCCCTGATGGTCCAAGGCGTTGGACCAACTAGTATGTTATTACATTTTGGGTCCTTCGTGTTCCTTAGTGCTATATTTTAATTTTCCTCTTTGTACAGCTGGACCTGATGGTCATTGGTGTTTTGACCAACTTATAGGAAATAATTTCGGGTCTTTTTTCTATTATTGTATATTTATATTGCCACGTTGTGTGGCGGGGCCTCATGATCATTTGTGTTTTGATTACCTTATAAATTATTATTATGGGTCTTCTTGTACTGATGCTATCAATGTATTATAGCTGTCACCTCGGGTCGTAGTATGATGTTAGGATGGAGATTGTTAGTATATTAACATTTTCAAGGAATAATCTATTAGATGATGGAACGAGATAAAGGAAGAGATATAACAATAATTTTTTAATTCAATTATTTATTTAAATTAAATTATTTTTACAAAATAAAATAGGAAAGAAAAAGGAATAAAATAAATTATTAATATGTGGTTTTATTTCTAATTTGTGGTTTTTTATTTGATAGTCAGAGAGAGGGCGCAGAGTGTCCCCCCCCCCCCCCATCCGGTGGTGGGTCCAAGAACGCTCAACGGTGAACCCAATTGGTGTTGGGTGAAAAGGAAACCATGTTTTATGTGACATGAATGTTTTCGCCAGTAGCCGATAGTGGCGCCACATCCCGTTCCCTACAAACCTCCTCCCAATATGGTTATTATTTGTTACGAATTGGCTTTTTTATAGATTTGATTTGTTTTTATTTGAATTATTTTATATATGTGCTGTTCTGATTCTTTTTTAGGTGGCTAGGTTTTTGTTTTTGGATGGTGATGATTTGTTTTCTTGCTCTTGTAAAGTAAGATTGATTGACATGGGGGCGCAGTTGTCGCTGTCACGAGGGAGATAGGATCCGCCGTATGACAAGCATTTTGTCCCGGCGTGGACGACATCCGGCTTTTCCAATAACCCCAATACTTCTTCTCCGTGCCGCTTTGATTGTCTCCAAAGACTTATAGCATAGGTGTCAATTTTTGTGGGGTTTTTAATAAAATAGTAAAGACAAAGTATTAAAATAAATTATTATTATGTGGTTTTATTTCTAATTTGAGGTTTTTGCTTTGGGTATATGAGGGCGAAGTGTGTCCCCCCCCCCCGGTGGTTGGTCAAAAAACGCTCACCGGCGAACACGCTCGGTGGTCGGTCCAAGGACGCGTACCGGCGAAACCATTTCTAGGTGACATTTGTTTTCGCCAGTCACCGATAGTTGCGCCACATCCAGCTCCCTACAATGCCCCCCATCCCCGAACATGGCTAATATATTATTAATTGGGTTTTTTTCTAGAGTCAATCTCTTTTATTTGAATTATTTCATGCATTTGCTGTTATGATTTTTTTTGGTGGCTAGGTTTTTGTATTTAGTCTGATGGTAATTTCTTTTCTTGCTAAATATTAAGTAAGCCTGATTGACATTAAGGGGCAGTTGTCGGTATCACGAGGGAGATGGGGTCCGTCGTATGACAGGCATTGTTTGAATGGATGAAATAACGCTACGCTAGTAACTTATTATCATTTATTTATATTTGTTGTTAATTTTAATCCATTTGGAGTTTCCAAAATGGCCCAGAAAACTGAAGTAAAAATGTAACAGTAATCAGGCAATCTGGATCCCATTTGTGGCACGAATGAGGACCGCAAAACTTTATAAACTTCATGCACGGACGTGAAGGAAACCATCCCTTCTTAACAACTACCCACATCACCGACCAAATAATCCAAAGAGATAATAATGCTAACCTAAAATAATAAAATTTAGAAGCCATCACAGTAGTACCAAATGTACGTGCACACACACTATTTCTCGTTTTAAGGGCAAGTGTTTTGTTCAGTGATAAACAAACACACATACACGCACAAACGTACGCGCGCACACATACGCACACACACAAAAACAAACACGCAGACACACACAAACACACCATTTTCGTTTCGGGACTAGTGTTTTTTGTTAAGGTAAAAACAAAGACACGCACACAAACGTATACGTGCAAACATACACACAAAAACAAACACACATACACACACAAACACTATCCGAGCTTCAAATCAACCGACCAGGAGAGTCGTAGTTAATCATTCATAAGTTATTTAGGTTACTGCATTTGTATGGGAAAATATGAACGAGTGTTTAGGATGGAAATATTGCACGACCTTGGGATTGCATTATATCCATCCGACAAAACGAGTTCATATTTTCCGATACAAATGCAGTAACCTTTTTATTATATGCTCATTTTTTTTCTTCTACCTAAGGCATAATTCTGTATATAAATATACACTACACAAAAGAAAGTAACTGAATGTATGCCTTATTCTGAACTAAATACACAAGCGCAGATTCATCATTACACAACAACAACAGTATACATGCGCAAATAACTCCACCCAGATAAATTTGAACTTAGTCGCACGCTAAACATAACTTTCAAAAGAAAATGGCGTTTTGGTCTACTTAAAATTGAAATTTGTAGTCATATTGTGAACGAATGCATATTGCAACAACTTTTCCATTCATCCGGAATGAATAGATTTGGACATTATTTGTCGTTTCTACGAAATTTCGTGATTATGGGCTGGATTTATGTGCCAATTCTACATGAAGTATATCGGATTTCAGCGGCGACGGAGTAGCGTACGGTTGGCATATGCAAGTGTGTTTCTGTTCTGCCACTGAATGTTTGAAATCATAATGTGGGGAAAATATTAAAACTTTCAATGCAATTATCAAAATGACGCTATGGAATATAATGTTTATTTCAGTTTGAGTGTAGTAAGGAGGATGTAATTGCACTTCGAATATAGTCGAAATAACAGTACAATTTTGAAATGCGTAATCAAGCTTGAGAACCCATGACATGGCTTATGCAATTCCGATTTACAGAACTAAGAAAGTACAGCCCCATAAATACATTTCTAACTGACACTAGATCCACACTATGTTAGTAAAATTAGAAGGTTTCTTCCATGGAAATGACAGGGTTATGTATTAAGTTTGTTTTTTCTACATTTCTTAACAATAATAATATTAATAATAGTAATAATAATAATAATAATAATAACAATAATAATAATAATTGTGCTGTAAAGAGAAAGGAACATTGCTAAAGCTGTTATTAATAGATACAGAAACATTTAAAATTGTTGCAGGGTAAGGAATTTCTCTCCTCAACAGATGGTCTTTGACTCAGTGGACAAGGAAAGATTTGCATAAATCTTGATGGCATAGATATTGATACCTATGTAAAAGTAAAATGTAAGTATATTTTTATATTTGACCAGACAATCTTACCAACTAGTGTTTTTTTTTCTTCTCCAGATTCTAGTTAGGGAGATGGCAAAATATTGTGTAAAGGTGATGACTATTGTAGAACAAAATGTTTTTCTATGGATATATATTGCAGTTAAAAATGCAGATAAACTGGAATAGGGATTACATTTTACCTTGGCAGAAAATATTCAAAATGGCAATGTGTATCCTTACATGCAAGAATGACAGAATTATATGATGTGATTTATTGACAAGTTACATATGCAGCAGTTTTAATATCTGCTGAAAACATTTTCAAATCATACTGAGTTTTTGACCAAATCTCATATATCATACATTTTTATGATAATATATAAATTTGTAAGCCAGAAAAATTCAGCATGCAATATCATTCAGGGTGAGTAGCCAATCTCTGATATTAATTGCACCACTGTTTACTTCAGAATTAAGTTGCCATTAACGTGCTGACTGTGACTTAAGGTACAGTTCCCAAAGAATCAGGTTATAACAGTCTTAGTTTGTGACACCTATAATGATAGTCACACACACCCTCCAAATATTGTGTGATCTTGATTACCTTTGAAACTGGATAAGTAACTTTGACACTTACAACTTTAATCAATTAATTAACACACCAACTAGGGTAACAGATAAAAGTGCAAGTATCATTGATAATGTCTGTACTAATAAACTTGAAAACATAAATGAAATTAATGTGCCAGTGTATGCACTGAGTGACTACTACCCACATGTTGAATAACCATGATGGTCTTTGAGACTGTCCAATTCTTGGGGATCTACCTTAGGAGGGGATCAAAGTTATAATATACAAATATTTCAATTACAATGACATATTTTAGTATTTAACACATTACAAGTTAGAACTCACTGGTCATAGTCCTGAAACGTAGGGGTCAGGAGGTTTCAGTAATGTCATAAAAAAGCACTGGGATTTTCCATGGTCAGCCATAGAAGTAGCTCCCATTTTCAAATACCAATGGAAGGCTTGGGGAACTTTTGACTTTCAATGGATTTAACACTTCCTTAACTGAAGACCACCATTTGACATCTCAAATAAACTGACTGTACACCGTTATCATGGTCTCTTCCTGTGATGCCAGAAGAGCTGTTCAGAAACAATGCTCATGGCAGTTCATGCCTGCATCCTCTGGTACCAGAGGCCAGTGTACTAACCATCTGATCCCCACCACAATAGTCTAATAGGTAATTTGCTGCATCCACAATTACAAGGAAACAAAAATGCCCTGTGTCTTGTAAGATCCCGCTTAAGAGAGATAAACTCATTATGCAGAGAAGCAGTGTACCGGCTATTCTGTTTTGATTTTGTTTTTGTAAGGGAAATTTATTTATGACTGAATTTACCTTTACATGTCTGGATGACTGTATTATTTTATTATTATTTACACTTTCCTTGGGATAGATGAGGATATAACTCATTTTATTAACTTTAAGTTCTAGCTTTTGTGTTGTACTTTGTTATAGTCTAAACTGAGTAAATATTGTGATGAGAAAAAACAGTTATATATAATATTTCTCAAAATAAATTTTTATTCCTCTAACATTTGAAAATGTTAAAAAACAAAACAGAGCATGTGTCATTCAAGCTAAAACTTTCTGTCATGCTTTCTTTGACATGATATTTTCACATGTTTATAATTGTTAGGCATGGTTTATGGGTCCAGAGCTTTACTGCAAAGATGTCAAAATATATTCATATTGTATGTGCAGCCTTAACACGTCATATTGGTTGCCTTGGGTTTTCTGGTGGAGCTACCAATGTGATTTAAAAGTGACTGACTTTATTTAAAAAATGTAATGTCGTTTGGCGAAACAATTGTTTTCATAAGCTTGTGTGCTTATTAATTGTGATTTATGTGCTTTCTTATCATTCTGTGATTGCAAATGAAAATAAGACAGTTTTTCTTCTATCACTAGTTGTATGTCGAATACAGTTTATCAATACACAATACCAATAATAATAGATGATTTAGTGCGTAGGGTATGACAAAACTTGAATAATACTGATGGTATGATGTGATCCTATGCTCTCTATTGATTCCTTCAATGTCATCAGCACAAGACTATTCATTTCAGGTACCATCATCATATTTAAGAAATTTGGACATAAAAGTCAATAGACTTTCTTTTAAGAAAACAGTTGTACCTTTAAAGTAACGTTAATCCACAAGGCATAACGTATAAAAGGTTAATTGTTTAGTAAATAATTTATTTTCCAGTCCCAACGATAAAGAAGAAAATGATTTGTCAGTTATTATTTTCTTTGTAGGTAATCTCTTCAAAAGCTATTGGGCTGGTGGAGTAAAATGCTGGTGCAATCTACATGGGACTACTGGAGGGTAAAGAAAGGACATTGCAAAAAACCATTTGGGAAACTTGACAATGGAAATTTTGAATTTCAATTTGCTGATGGTTTAGAAGCAACATTAAATATGAAAGATATCCAGAAAATCAACAAAATTTATTTAATCAACAAGTTTGAACTAGAGGTAGCGAACAACCAAATATGTGTTATGGAAAAGGAACATGAACAAATAAAGGAAGCAGTTTCAATATACATTAAAAGTTAAACACAGGTATGAATTATTGAACCACTCTCAAGATCTTCATTGGTTGGATCTCTTAGGTAAGACCTGCCTCCTTACTGCATCCTCTCTCCTTTTAGGTAAAGAGTTTTAATTTGGGAGTACTGGATTTGACTGGTAGTAATAGTTCTCCTAAGTATTATGATTGGGTGATTACTATCGAAGAAACATATTATTCTAGAACTGAATCGTTATTAATGGGTAAAATAGCATCTCTATATAGTCACTAGGTCACATCAATTATTTTTTAATTATAATAAAAGATATGTCTTTAGAGTGTGTAAAAATTTAAATATTTAACCAGTGGACTTTAAATCACAAAAGTTGAACCTCAGACAATCTTTAAAATGGAATTTTTTTATGCTGATAACATATGGAATATATCCTGATAAAACTGTGTTAAGATTTAAATATGTTACAAAATATCACAATTTAGAAGCAAAGTTTTTACATAATTATGAACATGTACATTTGAACTTGAAACAAAAATATCATTATGTTTGTGTTTCCTGTTATATTTAAAGCTGGAGTCACATTTCTTATGTTATGTCAGGTTTAAAAATAAAATGGATTACATACTTAATAATATGCTTCCTTCTTATAACTCTTTCTGACATATATACTATCATCCAATATGTGCCGCCTATCCCTTTTTATGAAATATTCAAATAAAGACATATCAGTTGAACGTTTTTTCCTTCATTCATTTACATTCTTATTGCATAGACAACTTGTTGGTTGAATAGATTATACATGTTAGCTGTACTGTACTTTATTTCTGTGCTGCAAAGGTTTATGGCTTACTGAAGGTTAAAGCCAATTTAGTCATTCCTTACAAAGATTTATATACAGGAACATACTGGTCAAGTGCACTGAATTTTAAATGTGCACAAGTTGTGTCATCACGTCATTTTATAGCAAAACTTAACAAAGCATTCCTGAAATAAAACAATTTCAGAAAGTTCTAAATTTACAGTTAAAATAATGATATTTAAAGCCCATATGTTAGTATTGTTACAAATGTGGATATTTGATAGCAATGTGGTATTATTGTTTTGAATCTACTCATTTCCTATGGATTACAGCTCAGAAAATGTGTATTCACTAGACAGTATTCTGATTACACATTTATGAATGGTAGGGTTGGCACACATTAGAATGGGATGGTGGTGGGTGGAGGTAACATAAATAATTAACCTGATGAATTTATGTATATTAAAAAAATCTTATAAAATCACTTGGATGGTTTGGTATTTTGTCATTCATTAAATTTTAATGTTACACTTAAGTTCTGTAATATATTATATACATTTTAAAATGGCATACAACAATGAGTAGTCTAACATAATGATCACATATGTGTTCTTTATAAGTGGCCTTATATACAAATGAGTGTAATGTGCAAGGATTTAAGAGAAAGGCATGATACAACAAAATGAGAGAGAGAAAGTAAATGAGAGAGGAAGGCAGCAGATAGAGAGAAAGAAAAGAAATAATAGTTGGCCAAGTACATATAAGTAGATGAATAGGTAGATGGATAGATAACAGATTAGTAAGACGTAGCACATTGCAAGATTACAATAAATTGAACTGTATATGCAATAAATGTAATTAAAGGCAGTTGCTAAAATCAGTCAGGCAGTTGAGATTACAATCAAGTATTATTAAGTGTGGATGAAGAGTTCAGGGATGGGAAAAGAATCATGCTTAGATAATCATGGTCACATTACACAAGGATCCATGAAAGCAAAAACATCTGCAGGCAAACTTGATAGAAAATTGAAAGGGGAAAGGATGACTTTTGTATAAGCAGGTGGCCACTAAACCGGAGTTTGACTACTTATTACCAAATTCGACTTGTAATTAAAAGGGTGCCCTACAGCAGGAGTCTACTGTATAAACACTTGTTAAGAAATACAGTAACATTATTTTTTATCATTCCAATCTTTTATTTCAATCCTTCCAAACAATGGCTAATCATCCACTTATTCAAAAATGTATTTTATTTCTTTGATCCACACTTTCAGTTTATGACAATAGTTTTTGTGGTTATTAAACATATATTTCTCGAAAAATTGGTTTCTACCTATAGGTCATACATGTACATTATGGTATGAGACACTCAAGTGGATAGCTACATTTGGCGAATTATACAGCTTTTAAACTTTTCAATTCTAACAGCCACAGATGCAACTTTTACTAAAAGCTGTTGCTGACACTAGCCAAATTTTGGCCAAGCATAGATTTATCCATGATTTGGTTTTTGTCTAAAAGTCATACATGTACATTATTGAAAGGGACAATGTTGCAGATAGCCAAATTTGGGATAATCATAGTTACATAGATTTTGGTTTTGTACAAGCACACATGTGAGTTATACTAAGAGTCATTACAGAGAGTAGCCAAATTTTGGCCAAGCATAGATTTATCCAAGATTTGGTTTCTGTCTAAAAGTCATCCATGTGCATTATGGAAAGGGACAATGTTGCAGAATGTTGCAGATAACCAAATTTGGGCTAATCATAGTTACCTAGATTTTGGTTTTGTACAACCACACACGTGAGTTATACTAAAAGGCATTGCAGACACTAGCCAAATTTTGGCTAAGAGTACATTTATCCAAAATTTGGTTTCTACCAGCCTCACTGAGCATGGCAACAGGAATCCTTAGCAAAAATCTGGCTTATTTAAAATCTGCCTAGCTCCTCCAACATACAATAAAGCTTTTTAATTTTTTTGGCCAGATACTGGTCAAAGATTCTCAGTATGTGCCTTTGCTACTTTGGGTTAAGAGATTTTAGCCTACAGCAGAGGCCTGATTTGATTAAATGGAAAAACTCAAGTGATATCGGAAGCTCTTGAAAGTACATTTTTGAGAAGATTTAGGATGTAAAACTGTAGGTATATTTTTTGCCATTCTTATTATATCCAAATTGTATTAATCGTGAATAAATTTACAACACATCTCACAGAAAGAGAGTGAGTTTCTGTGAATATAACGGAAGCTATCTTGATAGTATATTGCAATTTGAAAAGTGTTTTAGTTTTGTTTATAAAGGATTCGATCATTGTTGTGAGCAATACACGTCCTGTACTGTCCAAACAGCGCTTAATATTATCAATATAGACCAAAACATATATGCATACTGTGTGTGTGTGTGTGTGTGTGTGTGTGTGTGTGTGTGTGATTTGGATTTTTTAATTTAGCTGTAACAGAGGGGCAGTTTATATTGATGTCTAGCACTGTGGCATCATGCCGCAGACATGTAGCTTGATGTCTCAGCCTGTCACATTATCATGACACCAGGCCGACCAGTCCTAACACTAACCTCATAATGCTGAGCGACAAGCAAGGCAGCTGTTAGTACCATTTTCTAAAGTCTTTGGTATGACTCGGCCGGGGATCGAACCCACGAACTCCCGCTCTAACACCATAGGCCACCGGAGCGGTCATATTGCACACAGAGATTTAAAACTATTAAGATAAACAGTAACATACGAAAATATATATTTATCAAGATTACATTATATATATATATATATATATATATATATATATATATATATATATATATATATATATATATATATATATATATATATACATATACATATATATATATATACATATATATATATATACATATATATATATAGACATATATATATATATATATATATATATATATATATATATATATATATATATATATATATATATATATATATATATATATAATTGTGTGTCGTCCCTTGCATCATATACCTTATTTTCTGATCGATTGTGTTCATATTTTATAACTTGTATTCCGTCAGATGCAACGATAAGAAAGGTTATGTTTGCAATCACTATTCACCAGTCTTTAATGAGTGAGACTATATATATATATATATATATATATATATATATATATATATATATATATATATATATATATATATATATATATATATATCAGTCGCGAAGACAATGGAGCATTGTATGTCGTGTGACTCTACTTGATCGAGAGACGGTGGCAAAACTGGAGATAACTATTTTAATTAATGATACTGTTGCCGGGGGGGATAAGACTCTGATTGGTACTGGTGAGTAAGGGAGCGATAATAAAACAATGACAGTGAGTTAAAAATAAAGTTTGCTATTTTATTTCTAATAATATAATGAAAACCATTAGAGATTTTAACACATTCTGATGAAAATTGGCAAAAGTGCTGATCTGGCAGTTTTTCTGCTTGCAATGTTATCGAAAGAAGTATGACATGATGAAATGTCCGTGTGTTCCTATGAACAATTGCATATATTTATTCTCAAAATTTTTCTGTTTATATATACATCTGTCCCTCAATTCAGTGAAAAAGTAGTACAACGGGGAAATATTTTATTGCATTTTTCTTAGGATACAAACGGAGAATGAGCCAGATCTATGTCATAAATGTAAAGGAATTCATTAGAGAATCGTTGTTATAGATACATTACTGTGTAAATGAAAAGTACTCTTTTTGGCAAATTATGTGCATCATACTGTTAAACATATCGTCTGATCCATATTTTAATTTTTGTGGTTTTTTTTCTTCTTCAGAATCTATACATTTATCTATCTAAACTATCTATCTACCTCCCTATGCAAACCATCCATCTATCTACCTATCATTATATATATATGTATATATATATATATATATATATATATATATATATATATATATATATATATATATATATATATACACAAACACACACACACACAGAGATATATATATATATATATATATATATATATATATATATATATATATATATATATATATACATATATATATATACATATATATATATATATATATATATATATATATATATATATATATATATATATATATATATATATATATATATATATATATATATATATATATATATATATATTACTCATTTGAATATAAGTGACGTTCAAATAGCTATTTGACGTCTGAGCTAGCTGCGTATGTTTAAGAGAATTTGATTAGTAGAAAGGAACAAATAATAAAAAGCAAACACAAAAACAACAACCAAACAAAAGAACATGAAAATGATTTCACGTTCTTTTAATTATCGTATATATTAGCCTACAAGCCGAATCAAACTGCAAACAATAAGGATCCTGATCTGCCGTAGCATAATGTTCCTACACTTGAGGGTGTATGCTCTTTTTCTACTGATTGCTCATAACAGTCTACATAGACCCAGATCGAAGGTGCATTATGTGGCGACAAATCTGGGTCTGTGGAATTTACAAGAATATAGGGTAGCACTGATTTGTATTCCCTTCATTTACTATCAAGCGGGAAAATATGATGTTAGGGTGCGACTTACCTTTAAGTGAAATATTTACTGTGTAGTTGTCTACACAAGACAAAGATATTACTGTGTATGCATCATCGATGCATAGTATAGGAAAATAATCTCGCTCCAATAAAACATCTACAGTTTTCGTGCTTTAAGTTATACCTATCAAACAGTTTGGTACGCCCTAATCAATGGTCACAATGAACAGAGTAGATGCAGTAAAGAAAATCATTGATATATATCCTAACCCCTGAGCAAATGTTGCATTTCGATTTTGGTAATAATATGTATTGTTTGTTGTTATAATCTCTATTGCGATTAAATTTTAGGTGTTCAACCCAATGTGTATGAACACGTTAACTCCTGGTTATTGAAACTAGTACACACGTACAAGTGGCCGCTTTACGTTATTTTCGACCCCAGTCGTCTACAACATTGATCCATTTGCTCGCGCAAGTTTGTTTTCTTGTTTTTCTTTGACCATTGTTCATTCAGAACGGTGCAAATTATATGACGTAGTATTTGTATATGCCCGCATATTATTAGTAGTATCGATAGCAGAAATGCGTTCTTCTTGGATAATGCTGCAGACCAAAGAATACATTTTACAGAAAGTTTGAAACTAAATTCATTACTTTCTTTTCGTTTAAAACCCAAAATTTAATATTTTTTCAAAAGTATTCAAATTTAAAATTTTTAGCAAAAAAGAAAAAAAGTGAATCACAGAAAGTCTATTACGATCATCTTTATCTTGTATATTGTTTCCTTCTTTACTGTGATTATTTTCCTTCTTACGTGTTCAAACCACAGGACTGACAACAATCATAAACTCTCTGTTTCATATCTGAAAAGTCTAAAATATTATTACTGCAAACAGAAAAATATTTTCCGCTTTAAGTATTGCCAATTATTATATGTCAGGAGAAATATGGTAATTGAAAGTTAAAAACTTTATTCTGTTTTGGAAAAATGGCCATACCATTGTGTCAAGAATGATAGCATGTATATCTAGTTAGTAATTTTAGTACATACATGCATGGAAACAACGTTCTCTAAATATGAAAACAATTGGTCAAATTTAAAAAGAACACATTACATATTATATATAATGAAACATCAATAGCATGGTTTATGGATAATAATTATACAACAACTACAACTACTAATACTACTACTATTATTAGTAGTACTAACTACTAGTACTACTACTACTACTACTACTACTACTACTAACATTAATAATAATAATAATAATAATAATAATAATAATAATGTATTCAATTTAACTAATGATGTATCGTGAGGAGCATGAACTTCCCGAAACGCAAAGTAATGATAAAGTCACATGAACAATATTTTGCATCTTAAAATCACCTGGAGTTCATTATTTGTGATCCAGATTTCCTTCGTTTCGTATGGTAAGTTTGATATCGATTTCACCAGCGCACTGATTGTAATGGTACACTTGACGAGTCTTGTTGATATTTCTCTCCAGACAGTCCCCAATAAAACGAATTAGTGCTGATAACCACCTTCTGTAAAAATAAAATTATTGATAAAATATTGATTTCAGTTAAGCTTTATACATAACCCAAGTGCTGCGAACTAGCGTTAAATCAATGTTCGTATAGTGTTTTGCAATATATTTTACAGCATAACATTTATTACTTTAAATAGATTTTCATTCCATAATTATCTCATCTGAATAAAACATGGTGCCAATAAATTAAGGATACAATTTTCAAATCAACTGAAACCCACATTTAACAAGGGTACGTTTTCAAGTTTCTACCCATGCTTCATTACTTAATTTCTCCCTTAATTCCCAAAACATATTACGCTCACTGGAATATAAAAAGGATGGAAACAATGTTTTAATAAATCAGAAAGAAAAAAAATTGACCTGTTTGTTCGATGAACAAGTTTTGTTCAATAATCTTACTGGAAATACCGCTAAATTATTATTTCTAAGATAATTATAGTGAACACATTATCTGAACTTGGATATCCTCCATATGTCGTTTAAAGTATTAAAGTCACAATGCCACCATTTTTCATAAATTTCGTTATTCTTTAAATCTAACTAAAGTTTGGAAAGAACGACATCTTTTTTTAAATAAAAACACCCATCTGACATTAACTGTTCTTTGAGATAATCAAGATTTTCTGTTCAAACGACGTTCAAATATTCTGCGTAGAATTAAGAGATGCCACCTCTTAACTCATTCGCCGAAGTCGCTATTATTTCAGATCCCTTTTGGGAGTGCTCGAAAACTGGAGATGTGATACAATAGACAAATTCCGTTTCTGATTAATCTAATAACAACATTCGCTCCTGGTGGACAAATAAATTGATTCATGAGGGAATGAAGAGAGGGGGCCTGATTTTTTAAGTGAATCTGAGAAGAAAAAGTGTGCATTAGATAAAGTAAGACTCGGGCGAATATTGGTGATCAGCTGGGGCGTGGCATACTTGAAGAGCGAACACGGGCTGAGAAAAACCCAGCTGTTGAGGATTTCGATATTAAGTTTTAAGCATATCTCACGAACTTATAAAATGAGCGTACTACAGTTACACCTTTTAAAATACTCGTAAATGCTTGGCTGAGTACGGTATCATATCACCTAAGGATCACCTACTGTAACCGACATAGCGTGGTGTTTGCTTCTTATGTTTACAGTGGCGACATCATCAAAACTTGTGTTCAACTTCCAGTTTTCGGCAGAAATCAGCTGATCCACGGAGGTTGCCGGTAAATGGGATGAAAGGTCAACGTTATCTAGTTTGAATGGCACACAACAATGTTTAAGACCAATATTTTTCAAGATTCTGTATTATTCAGTTGATTTCGAATATACCACATTTTGCCACCTAACGGGGTCATTGCAGCTTTAAATGAGCAACTTTAGCTTATTGGACATTCAGGTTTGTGTGATCATTTCAAGATAACTCTTGCACGAATGAGAAACATCGAGCAAAATCAGCAACGCAAGTTTCATCAGCAATATAACATAACTTCAGTGCTTGCTATCGTGTATAAATGTTTGTAACTGCTCAACCTGGACTCATGACTCAGCAACTAATAGCAGATCACGCGTTATTTTCCAAATTCTTTGCTAATTCTGGTAACGAGTGAGACATATTTGATACGTAAGGAATCTTAGTAAAACGCGGCAAAATATCAATATTTTAAATAAGCGCCAATTTCTCAAAGAATTGTATGCATTTGAACAAATAATGCTTCCAATTATAAGAACTTATAATTATTGCGTTATCATTAATGCTGTTCAACAACAAAAATAAAAATAAAATGAGGCAATTATATTCAATAGATAATCTAATGCAAAAGAAATGCTCCAAGAAATACACACATGTAAGGGTTAAAAACTTATCAGTTGTGAAGGAACTGGAAACATGTTGGAAAACATGAAACGTTATTTGCTTGCTAGCACTCGTAAAAACAAGAGAGAAATAATGCCGGAAAATGTACATTATTTACTTTTGGAAGAAGTACCTACGTATGTGTGTAAACAAACAAACAATTTAGAAAGACAAGGAT
Source organism: Sinohyriopsis cumingii (assembly GCA_028554795.2). Classification (NCBI taxonomy): domain Eukaryota; kingdom Metazoa; phylum Mollusca; class Bivalvia; order Unionida; family Unionidae; genus Sinohyriopsis; species Sinohyriopsis cumingii. Next base: position 57,346,512 of record CM068826.1, read on the forward strand.
ACAGATATCAATAGATACATTTATACAGATATTACTCTTTTGCACAATTGGTCCACATATAAATATTCATATTGCCTTGTTTATCGTTGCTAGGAATCCTTGATATATATAGGTACAAATTGTCTATACCACTCTTTCCCTTTTGCATTAGCCATGTTCACTGATTTGTGAACATTAAGCTCAATCCATCAACAAAGACAATATCAGGATGGTCAAGAAAGCAAAGCGAATTCTAGGAAATATGCAATTATTTTCATCAACACTCGCCATCCAGAAAAATTCTTGAAAGTCGGGAGAAATTACTTTGCCCGATGTGAGCTTCGCACACGATTATTGTAATAAATGTGGATAAAACATGTTTAGGAATACCTCACCAAAGTCACGTAAATTTACCACAGAAGTTTTTAGATATCGAAGCAAAATTATCATATCGCCGTGTAAGGTTTCTTATCTTTTGAACAAAAGCATCTCCTTTTTAGAGATTGGTGTGAAATATCTGCTGTAGGAAGCAGAGTTCAAAACCTTAACTGAATATCATCGAATGGGAATGTCTTCAACAATGCTGATTTTATATATCTTTATTTGCAGGATTTTAATGATATGAACCGAGCGGATCTCAAGAATTCATGAACGTGATGTCATTATTGATAATTGAGAGAAATTGAAATAAATTCCTCGAAATCATGTAACAAAATAAAGAAGGTTTACTGACTTGCTGAATAATTACCTGACGATAACTCTTTTTGTTTTGACTTTACAATATATGTCGATTGAATTATGTGCCTGAGCCATATTATTTGTAAGTGTAATATGATTTTCCTAACATATTAATACAACACATATCTATTGCCGGAAGCATGGTGTTTTCATAGTTATGCAGATGTCTCCTGGATGAGTCTCTGATACTAAGTCAATGTTTAGTTCACATGCAGATTCTAGCTGGAAGCTAGAGGAACTTCGAAGACATTGATTCGTCTATGTAGTAGTTATAGTTGTTTCAATGAAACCTAATTATTTAATTTAAGAAGTGTTTCCTCACCACAGAGAACAACTACAAAAAAGAAGAAATAATCCTAAATTTGCAATACAGTTCCTGTTGATCGGTGATCTAAATATTGCAATAATTAACTTTCTAAAAATAAAAAATGATATTCTTACGGAATTGAAAGCAAACAATACCGAAACACACACTGTATCACTTGCTATGCATTGTTTTGCTATAAACTTATTTAAGTATTCGACCCCTGGAAGCGTATTAGAAAGAAAAACTAGGAAAACATTAATTCGTAGCAATATCTTAATGAAATAAAGGTGACAAATATTATTTTTACATTTATCAGACTTTAAATTTTAATTTGCTCATGAAATTTGCCACTTGCACACCTTCTTGAAATCGAATTGAAGCAATAAATCATTGTAACTGACCCAAGGCATTACAAAAATCTCAAACAATGACATAATGTCTTCATAATTTTCTTCCACCTTTCGTTTTATTTAGCCATTATTTATATTTTAATGTATTGTATTTATTGATAGTTGTTTGTGTAAAGGTTAAGCGCACCGTCACCTTGGAGTTACAGGTTACAAAACCAAGCACAACTTCCAGCTGGCTTCAACTTTTACGTGATCAGCGATGATCTCGTTGGCAAACTCGCTGAGCGTCTGTTCTTAACTCATACTGAGCAGATCGTCTTGTACGACATCGATAATTTGATAATTTTTCCTTTATCGTCTAACTACTGAAAGAATCAGTCACAAAATTGTTTACTTTGGTGGTAATGGTTTCGCCACTAACAATTCAATAAAACTTTGGCAAAAGAGTGTTCCATATCTGCGCTCGATCAAGCTCACTTAAATTAGCTCCACTGGTTGGCACCATCACTTGAATATTTTGATTTGATCTCCTTCAGACTCTGCATTGTACAATATGCGTGTGCATTAGTACGTCATCCAAACCAAACTGTCGCGAGACTCCAAAGATTCGATTTGCATCTTGCCGTAGTCGTCAACATTCTGGGTCAGTTTTGAAATGGGTCGGTTCGTAATGCGACACTTCCATCATATGGTATCTCTTTGATTCTATATATTCTAAGGAAGGTAATGAGTTTTTCTCGTACATGTCTTGCAACGCAAAATCGATAAACGATTTTCATTTCTCGGTTACTATACCAATAAAATTAATGTATAATCTATGGCTCTTTCAAACAGCAATAATCAATCGACCAAGGACAATTCTTCTATCTGCCGCTTCTGCCAATGTTGTATCCGCTTCTTTTTCGTCATGCATTGGTAGTTTAATCAAAGCACATCTTTTGCTGAATATATACCTCTTAAATATTGATACCTTTGCTGTGGCACACTTGCTGACTTATTTTCTGACATAAATTTGATATGCCAATACACAAGTTTTGGTGATAGTAGAGGTTACTTCAAAGGATCGATACAACTCTGTTCCATAAACAACTGTCAACATTTTCTATAACAATATGGTAGGAATGTTCGACTTCGGCATTTCCAGTCGAAAGTCAATGTTCATAAGCATGAGTGTTTGTCTGTAAGGATGAGTGTTCGTTTACAATAAAGTATGTTGGTCTGGAAGGATTTGTGTTAGTTTGTAAGAGTTCATGCTTTTCTCTCATTCGGTTTGTGCTGGCTACCCACGTTCAGTTGCATTCCTCTCATTTTTAAATTTCTATTTAGTCTTGTAGTGCCTAATACGTGTTTAATATGTTGTGTCCTTGTATGAGATATGGAAATGAATGGAAGGATGGTGTATGAAATATGCAGCTTGTTTGCTTTGGGGATGGGTGGATGGTTTCTTGGTTAGTTGGATGAGTGGATTTAGAAAATGATATCGGAAAGTATTCCCTAGGTTTTGAGGGCGATTCCTTGAACGCACATTCAAGTGGTAACAAGCCTGAAAACAAAAACATACTTCTTTATAAATGGGCTTTGCACTATCAGCAAAGACCTGTGACAATGGCTGCACTAGTAATCTAGTACTCATTATATCGGTACTATACATTAATGCACTGCAGCACAATTATAATTTTTTAAATATTCAGTTTTTGAGCTGTGCAGTTTCTACAATGATTTGGGCTATAAAGACAACGACATTGAAATATGTATAGAGGATCATTTTTTTTCTTTTATTAAACATTCGTAGACAAATATTATCCAAGTGCTTTAATTCAAATAGATTTAATTTACTTGTAGTAATATATAATACAACCAAGAGAAATAGCGGTACGAAATTCTATAATAGAAGCAAAAGTAATGGAAAAAGAAGAATTCAGGTTAAGTGAAGTAAGATTCCATGGTATCCCAAGATGAAATAGGAATAAATGAAAAAGCTTATTTTTGGCAAAATACCGAAAAGAAGTAGTTTTTGTACTCAGTGAAAATATGGTCAACCAAAAAATTCCTCAAACATAAATAAATAAATATGTACATACAGAAATACATAAATAAATCGATAAATAAACTTTTAAAAAGTCAAGTCGTTAATCAGCAGAGGAGATAAAGTGTTGAACAAACGTGTTCTTCTCAGCACGTTGGACATAAATATACACCAATGTATCATATAACCCATATAAATTCCAGGGTACATTTTTATTAGATCTTACCAATCATTTCTTTATTTTACACAACACACCTGCTGACATTTTAGGGAGCTTAATCACCTTTAGATGAAAAAGTAAGCTATTGAATTGATTCCAGTGAAATTTTATCTTTGGGATCTTTGAGCCGCTGTCAATATAATAGGCTTCAAAATAAATGCACTCACAGGGTCATTAACTATAAACTTGACCTATAGTGCCATGATTATTGTCGCTCTTGTGTTGGTTCGAAATCTATTCAGAGCAGATTCGGCGACTGATGGGGTGTCACAGGGTAAGACACTTTACTGATATTGTCTTAGCCCCATTTTGAATTTGTCTGTGTTAATCTCCGTATACATCGCTCACTCATTCCACCCATTCAGTCACTCCCTAAACTCAAACCAGTTATCGGTTTGCTTAAGATGTTCGGATATGCATCTCATTTACCCAACGTTTTTATTAACTCCGAAACAGCTAAAATATGACATTCCTTATAATGGCTGATTATCGCCCATATTTCCTATCCATACTTATTTCTTATCCGTAAAAACTGTGAATACGCTCTTCCAACGAGAGAGAGAGAGAGAGAGATAGAGTCTGTTCGTGGAAGACTCAAACTCCTATGATTATCGAAATATCATTAATGATTGGATAAAATTATATTTTTATCGTTTTATATTTTATAAGCATATATAGAACATATATACATTCATCTTTGTAGATATACTGAAACATTTCATGAGTGAAGTGGAATCATTGTATTGTAACGAGTAACGAAGCTTGGAAGCGATCCACTTTAGCAATATTATTTTTCTCCGACTGATACACTGCAATATATATGTAACAATATAATGATTTACAACCGTCCGTGTGATATTTGTCAGCTAAGCTTACTAATCGATTCAACAGTGATCCACTTCTCGAACATTTATGTCGAACTTTATACGGGCGCGGTGGGGGGGGGGGTCATATTTTTCTCCCAAAAGTCAGCTCTCAATAGTGGCATAAAGTGTTTATTATGGCATTTTATTCTTTTGAACGAATTAGTCGGGTACACATAGATGAACGAGATTTCCGTCAAATTTGCGTAGGTATTTTCAACAGCATGTGTAAATTATGATGAATTTTTTATGTCGCATTACTCCTGAAATACCTAACACACACACACACACTTTCAGGACACACGGTACTAATTATACGGAAGAACTGTGAACCAGTCTAGAAATGGGTGAAGAAATGATAGAGTATTTACAGGTTTGGTGGTCCATAATTGGTTAATAATGAAAATTAAAATTTTAGGAAAAATATCTTTTGAGAGCTTGTCCTATATGTAATGTAAAAAAAATATTGACAAATTTCTACTGATGCAATTTTAGCATTTTTACAGGCTTGACTCAGGAGTACTCAATACTGAAAGTAGCACCTGATTCATTTGGTGCAGAATCAATAACACGTGTTTCATGCACATGTATGTAAACAAATTGCCGCGGGTCATATAGTGTTCTCCACACATAAGCTTGCACCAAGGTTAGATGTGCACGAAAAATTATAGGTGTCATTATCAGCACCCATAAATTTTAAGTTATTGAATTTTGAATATGACAGTGTTTCCATATGTTTACCATTGGAGTGGAATTAGTACCGTGAGTCCTTCATACACACACACACACACACACACACACACACACACACATACACACATTTTCAGAGCAGCAAAAACAATTGAAGTAGACAACTTAACATGCAACTGAGATATTTGTATTAAGGAATCTTAAATTTTGATCATCGCCCTATGCCTTTGTATATATGTATCAATAATAAAATTGTATTTATATTTAATTTTTATTGTTTGCTGGCTTTTCTCAATGATAACACGTTATGCATATCGGTATTTTGTAATTGATCTTAGTACAAAATCAAGTTAATATTCTACCTGATCAGTGACATTTACTTTGTTAACTTCATAATACATATCTCATATTTCTAGGATTATGTATTAAATATTCAGATCGTGTTTGCTTCAGTTTGAAATAAAGGTACAGTCTTGATTCTGATCTTAGAATGTTCCTGGAAAGAAATATTTCATCAAGTTGACAGATTATATCTAGAAAAGGATATTTGTGACCTAGGTCAAATATAAGGGCATATAAACTTGTTTTACTTAAGAATCGTTCATTCTTGTCCTGATATCCGAGGCAGAAGCAGTCTTATTGTTGTGTTGAGCTTTTAGTTTCGGTAGTTTTATTCATTCAAATTATTATTCACATGAATTACAACGTGCTTAATAATATTCTTGGCCTAAAACATCAATTTGGAATTATACGGAATTCAGACAATGTCTTTTGGATTATATGATTTGATACATCAAAATACAGTTATCGGATCGCCACATTGCACGAACATTGGTACATTAGATGAATCGAGACTACAGGCACATCAACACATTCAATATTAAAATTTATTTTGAATACCACTGGAATTCAATAGGAACATCATACACTTGGACTTGTGATAAAACTGTTATGAAATGAATATTTGAGATTTAATATTACTGATTTTGTAGTCAAGAGAAATTAATTGTTTGTTGAATTTTCAAAACTTGTTGGGTTTTGGTCTTTTATATTACTTGGGTTAAAATAATAGTCAGAACAATAATTAGAATATAGTGAGAAAGTCGGAAGAAAATTAACGTTTGCAATGAATGACATGTTTGTTTTCCTAAAATCCATCTGCTTACCTTAATCTCTCTCCCTTCCCCCTCCCCCCTCTCTCTCTCTCCCTCTCTCTCTCTCTCTCTCTCTCTCTCTCTCTCTCTCTCTCTCTCTCTCTCTCTCTCATGTCGTAAGGGACAATACTATATGGAAATGTAAGGAGTCAGAGACAAAATATAATTTGATCTCGATATCGACTTTATCTAGTAGGACCTGAGTCATTTAATAAAATGTTTTCTACTGTGTTAAACGATACCAATGATACACAGTTGTTATAACCTATGGATTCGAATATATAGATATGTACATTCCATGGTATGCACATACTGTAATCTGTTTTATGTTTTACTTTGCTTTCTGCTTTTATGCAATAAGTACGTTCTAAAACGGATCATTTTTTTTAAATATTAAAATTTATGTGAATATTTCTCTCCACTCGTATTCCATCAGTCCAAGTTGAATGATGCAGCATTTTGCTTCATTTTACCCAGAATTTCTCTCTCTCTTTCTCCCTGTTTCTCTCTCTCTCTCTCTCTCTCTCTCTCTCTCTGAAGACTAATCGACCAACATATCAACATATAAATGGACGATAAAATAATGTTGTATTAAGCACCTTGCCCCCTCATCTGAGCGTCTATGTTGATCGGTCAGTCAGCATGCCAGTTTTATCCTACGGTGGTAAAACTAGCAAACCGACAAACGGGGTGGGGGTTGGGGTAAACAGTGTTACAGTCATTATCAGATGAGCACAGTATGCAATGTGCCTAGGGTCTAAGAACACCGTGTTACTGAAAAGCGTCTACGCAAAGAGGCAGTCACGGCAATGTCAGTCATTTTATTAAAGAAGTGTCTATGGCCCACAAGGATCTTAATCCAGCCATGGTAAGTAAAGCATCACAATGCCATAGGATAAATGTAAATATCTCAAGATGCTTAAATTACCTAATGTTGGTTCGTTATTTCACTTACACTGCACCCAAATATGTTCGTTGAACTCGACTGTTATCAAATATCCGCGCTTTCACTGCTATGGAACTTGTGTAAATTAAAACAGCTGTTTTAGGATTACTGTGAATTCATTGAAAGACATTTTGGAATAGGTTTTTGCTATACAACAAGACTATTAGCACATCAAACTATTCCAGACTATTGACATATCATCACAATAGACTGGACTTTGATCGTTACACCTCTGGAACTCATTTAAAATGCTCCATACTTTTGTACCTGTCATATAATTTTTAGGACTATGTAGGATTTCTCTCACCTTAGTGTTGATTATGGCTATTTTTTAAGTTTGTATTCCAGGGAAATACATTATTGGTCGAGCTTTCACTATGTTCTATTACTTAATGTAAGACCATATAGTTCTAACATTATGTGTATTCCTAGGTACTATTGCATTCATATGCACCTTGTCGCAGTGAACATAATGCATAGAAAAAGGTGCTGATGCCCCCACTGCACATCAAATTGGGCCTTATGGAACAAGTTGTCAGAGATGACAGTAGTTACTATATCGAGAATTGAAAATGTGTACTCATGTCAGGGAAGTTGTTGATCTATGTATCAGGAGTTGTTAATACCGTTGTTGTATTATTACTCTTATTTTATCGTACAAGCGTGTATGGAATATATCGATGTGAGTGTATTCGTGAACTTTTTAATTTTAATTTCCATTATGCTGATTAAAAATTGTTTAAGTCCTCCTACAATATTATCAAAAATACCCTAGGAGATAACGTTACATATATATATATATATATATATATATATATATATATATATATATATATATATATATATATATATATATATATATATATATATATATATGCTAGGAAGCCCTGTTTAGTCATAGTGATGTTATGCCAGTCCAGTATAAGCCAGTGACTGTTTAGGGCACTCTTGAATGAGATCTGAGTCTCATTGTGTCTAAGTTCAAGAGGCAATTAGTTCCAGGTTGTTTGACGCAAAATAGCGTTGTCCGTAGAACTTTGTTTACGTACGGGGCATAATGAGAAAACAAGAGTCAGAAGAGGCCTGTAATGAAACGGTGAGCACATGGTTGAGGTCAGACAGGTATTCTGAACTGGAGTAAATCAATGAAATATAGCACATACAATCTTGTGGTAAGGATAACTATGCTGTACATAGCTGTGTATGGATTAACAATCACATTATACATCCTGGGATTGAGGCCAATTTGAAATTATATAATAAATTAGCCATCATGCCATACGTTGCCAGACGATTGATCAGTATCAAGACAAGCTGTAATCAATTTACTTAAAGTTTTCTAAGTACACAGAACAAGTTTGTGGGCCAAATAAGAACTCAATAAAGACTACTATGTACTTTCCGCTGGAGAGACATGCTTGAAAATCAAACGATTTAGATATGTATGTTTCCCGACTTAATCTTGTTATCAGTCAAAGTCCTTCTAACATAATTTCAGCCCTTAAAATAATAATAATAATCCAGACTTTTGAAGTTGATGGGGACGTGCCCCAATATGAACACTGAACTGCAATGAGTAAGTGCCATACACAAGATGGTCATTAAATGTTACAAAAACCACTAGTCTTTCCAGACACTGTGTCTCTAAGCACATATTCAAGATATTCAAGCAGAATTGGAGATAAGCCTTACAGTGGTTTCTTTACAAAGTTTAACAGATAGTGTCAATTTTAGTACATGACATGAATAACCCCCGACCCAGGGGAAGCTATAGGCAAGCACTTTCACGTAACCATATTGGTCGAGTGAGCTAGGAACACACGTGGACAGACGTGATTTGTGAGTCATCTGTAAAGACAAGGTCATTATTAGATCATTGAATCAAAGGAAAGGCTGCACAGGAACAAGCGCACAGATCCACTGGACATACGCCACGTTATTCTTTGTTAAGTTTCATGCGAAGGAAGGTCTGAAGGGCAATATTCTGCCAGTAACTATAACATGTACACGTAGAGTATGTATACAGGAACATTAATACTTTGACAAGACTTGTTTGCGTGTAACTCTCACAGCACGATTCACCACTAGCTGTATGTTCTCTTGAACAAGCGGTCTTGAGTATTTACAAATGAACGATTGTACAAGTTGAACAAGCCATCGCGATAAGAAAATAGTTTATTATCTTCCACCATACACACTTGCATATTGGACGGTAGCATCTGCGGATACCTTTGAACATGCCTGATGTAGGATCCGTTGGCAAGTGAATGTCAACATGATTTGGTCTGCTTCACAATTTGCATAAATGAATAATATATATATATATATATATATATATATATATATATATATATATATATATATATATATATATATATATATATAATATAATATAATATAATATAATATAGTTTCAACGAATAAATATATGCCCAATAACATACTTCCCTGAAATTACCGGCCTACACGTACATGTGAACAACGGTCATATATTTTATAAGTCAGTGAGATCGGTAAGTGCGAGGTGCAGTTTTGTATTATAAGAAGGTGAATAGCAATGTTGAGATAAGTACAATAATTTGGAATGAAAACATATATGTACAAAAACAATTACAAAGTATTGCTGCTAATAAGCAAATAAATAAAGATTCCATGGATTTTGTTCAAAACTCGTTATAACAACTGAAGATATTTAAGACAGGTGGTTAACTGCTTCTACATGTTTCTCATAATGTCTACACCATACAAGAGAGAGAGAGAGAGAGAGAGAGAGAGAATTTGGGAGTGAATATTGATATACTGAAAGACTACTATCTGCATTCTATATGGTTAAGTTACAAGTAACTTAATGGAAATTAATATCCTCATATCGTGTATAGGCAACTAAAGGCTACAACATCGTATAAAATAGTGTGCATATACATTATGTATATTTGAGACATAACACCATCTTCAAAGTTACAAAATGAGTGATAATATCGTTACCGTCTTGCTCGGCATAAAGAATACTTACTAAGAGAGAGAGAGAGAGAGAGAGCGATTGGGGGTGGGAGATTTAATTTTCCGAGAGATATACTCACTGGTTTTGGTTGGTTGAAGTATTCCTATAATTAATTTTCTTTATACACGCAATAAAGCAATTACTTAGGTTTCGGAGATTTCTAGCAAACGTTGAGGCTACAAATGTATAGTCTTCTTTCAGCCATAGAAATAGAGAATCAACACGTGGTTAATATATAACACAATGATTGATCGATAATATCCATAGTTAAATAAAGTTTGCTTAGTCATAGGTCAAATTATTTTATTTTATTTTAATCAAGATGCAACAAACACAAACGGACTTCCTATGCTTACTTTGGTTTTTGTTCGATATTTTAACGCAGTAAGTATGTATACAGGTAGTGTATGTGCCTGAAGTTTTCTTTACTTTTATCAGTGAAACCCTATTATTCATGTATGACACTTACAAGCAGATTTCAAGAACATAAATCATATTTAACCATAGGTGTTTTTCCTCAGTCAAGGAGGAATATAGTGTTTCTCATTGATGTTAGTTAACATACCTAAATTCCTTGTAACACACACACACACACACACACACACACACACATCCCTCCAAAATTCATTATGCTCCATTAGGGAAGTAAGAACAACTGCATTTACCCAAGACTGCAGTTTAAATCCATTGCTTTACCCAATACAATATTTGTCAGAAAGTCAAAGCTAGAGTGTAATTCACCATCTAAGCAATGCAGACAGACCGATGAAAAAAGATTACTGGATATGAATAAGCAAAACCCTGGTTATGTACATCACATGGATTTTTCAAACGATTGCATACTATCTTTAATAAAGACCCAAATAACTAATTCATATGTTTAAAAGTACACATTACAAACAATGAAGCGAATGTCTAACTAAACCGTGGATATGTAAACAATACGAAATCACATAAATGTTTTGTTCAGATTCCGAAAATTTATTTTATCTGAATTCAACAATATAAGTTATTTCTGCCCAAATGTTATCGCAAGAATGACTACTTTTCTAGTAAACAAAATTTATATAAAAACAAAACACTAAGAGATAAATGGTAAGCCAGGATGAGGGTCAAAAGTGCATTGCTCTAGAATATTTAGAAGGTATGTTACAAAAAAGAATGTTACAAGCAGCACGTACATAAGATCTAGCTATGTGAAGAAATTCAAATGTGATTAACTCAGCTTAAGATAATAATCCTAATAGTTATCCAAAGTTATTTATAAACTGTTACTGATTGTAAACTAAGTAATAGAAAATAGCATAAACCAATAAGTTTTGTAAAATTCAACAGATAATTTTTAATGCAAAGAGACAATTTAAACATAACTTACAGTATTCTGAATTGAATTCCAAATAATCCTAAAAGTTCTATTGCAAGTCTAAATGTATGAAGTTCCAACTAAATTTAAGAGGTATTACAAATAAATTCCTACATTGAATGCGTTGTTGTGCCTGCAGTCTCTAATGTGCTAATATGCCAGTAGCCTTGAATGCAGTGATGTGCTACAGTATTTTGATGTATCGCGATAATATACTACAAAATGACCTTGTGTGAATTCACTATAATTCCAAATTAATGTTTCTGTCCAAGATTATTGCTGAGCACTCTGTAATTGTTGAGTAATTTGACTAAATGATTCCACCCAAATTAAAACTAAACATAACAATTATAATGAATATGCTTCGCATGTTAAGGTACGAATGAATAATTCTTAAGTATCCACAATTCCATGCCGCTCTACTTTGTATGGATCGCAATAACTATTTTATGAAAATATTTTATAAACTTAATGAAAACTTCCATTCGACACGTTTCTAAAGTCAGAATCAAAACGGAATCTTTAACTCAAGTAAAAATGTTTACAACTAATAATGATCTGAATCTTTAATCCACAATCATATAAAAACATTTAACTATGTATTATGTTGCTTACCAAATAAATGTTACTGGTAAGGTACACATATAACATGATTTTGGACACGATCAACTAAACATACAAATGTACATAACATATAATCAATATGAAAAGCCGGCGAATAATATAAATTAAATACACATAACAATTTATACTGGACAGAACAGAATACACGATCAGACACCAGAAGTTCTTGATGAAAGCCTTAGAGTGCTGCATTACTATGTGACCATTTTCTCTCAAAACAGCTTTATGAGTGACAGAGATATTAGAGCTAACATGTGATATTTTTCAAAATGAAAGCATTCGTGCCTTCCTTATGCAGGTTGGAATTCTACTCAAACTAAACTGGTTTAGCCACAATAGGATGTATGTCTGTGTGTGTATATGTATGCATGTCAGGCCAGCATATTTAGTCACACTGAATCGCACGATATAACATTTGTGTGTTAACGTGCCTAAAAACAAACCTCAAACAATCCTAATAGAAAGACCTGGGTCTTATGTCACTGGTTCAGGCTAGAAAAAACAGTAAGACAAGAAAGAGTGAAAACAACAAGCTTTTCAAAATACAATAATTTATTTCCCTGGAAAAGTTCTGTAAAAAATGGAGAAGAAAAAAATATGAACTTACGGTTTTATAGAATCAAATCAAAAAATGATCCAAAAATAATCCGAGAATAACATTTATGTAGTCCTAATAACAAAATGTTCTACTGATTTCACGTTCTAATCCCGATCAAGAATACAAGATGGAAGACGATGACGTATGCCACAGTATGTAGTGCTGAAGTCTACAGTTCCTTGTATAAATAAGAATTATCACTTCGGTTTCTGATAACTGAATAAACATTTTTAACACTGTCCTTGTTCCACAATAATACATGAGCAAACGTATTTTCCAGAAAAATAACATAATTAATCCTTTTGAATCCAAGTAATTTGAAATAGCTCCAAACCAAGTAATTTTAAATAACTCCAAACAGCACAACATACAACTAACAGTTAAATAGCCTAACTTCTACTGAGACTAATTCTCCAAAACATGGGTTACATGGCTTTTTAAAACGTAAGCAAGGGTGACCTGATAATCTTCTGGATGTTTATAGAAGAAAATACTTGTTACAGATCACGTTTACCCTGTGTGATCCTGACGAAAATCAACCATTTTCACTCTAACAAATAAAAAATAGGCGAAATCGTTTATATCTTAAAGACAAGGTTCAATTATGACCTTTGAAACAACCAACCATTTTAAAATACAATAGAACTTATTTATGGAGGTTGATACAAATTCTGAAACAAGGTCAGGATTTAGATCAACACCAGATGTTTATCAACTAACAGTCAAGGTCAAACTACTTTCTAAATAAAATATTACCTCTAGTGGAGAAATTTACTTGACAATATCATATAATAAAAATAAAAAATTTAAAACTGACAAACAATTAAATTGAAATAAATTTGTATTAAATCAGATATAGTAAAATCAAATATACATAACACTGGGTCACCCAGATCAAATACCTCTGAATTGTTCAGTATGATGATTTATTCAACGTATATAAAAGTCTACTCGATGCGATGAACGTTTTTCGAGATATTTAGTTTAAATATATATGTCAGGAGTATTCTTGCTCGGTCAGGTACAACGTTGGCAGTACCAATCACACCAGTCGATGATACGTATCTATGGTAAACCCGCATTGCGGATGACCAATTAGGACTGTGCACGCGACTACTGAAGACTCGTATGCACATTTATATTCTCACAGTACATGTAATTGTTGGTTATTGCAATATCGACAGTATCGTATTTTGGATGACGAAGTAATCAACTCCAATAAGCAAAACGTAGTTCACTTCAAAACCATGACAGTCAGAAGCAGATGCATCGATATAAAGTCCCGCTCAAGGATCACTGTCGGAGCAATATAGCCGCCTCCCACCCACCCCATCATCGTAGTGGGAGGGTGGGCGAAACACGACCCTGGACCAAGGGTGACACAGAAAGATTAGTAATGGAATCACAACAATTTCCATACATTATTATTCTTTTCAGCGGTCATTTTCATACAGTTGTTAAGAAGATTTATGAATTCATTATTGAACTTCTGCTATTAATTGCTGGGCTGTATTTGACTGTGGTAAATAATGCGTAACACATCAAAATGGATTTGTATAATATAATGAAACGTATTTAATATATAAGATTCTGTAGAAATGAAGTTTTATCGTCAAACACGCACTCAATATAAATACGACTGATTCTTTATTTAGTGTCTAGCTAATAATATTGTACAAAAGGTACAGACGTCTTTTTCGTGAAAGGACTGTTTAAGAGAGTTTTTTTTTTAAATTTCCTACTTGGAGTGATTTTGACAAGAGTTTTACAGACAAGTCAATGCTAAAGATAAACATTAGCGAGACTTTTTAAAGCAAATGAAAACAGGTGCAAAAGGGAATAAACTATACTTAAAGGGAATATACGCATCATTTAGCCATTTTTTCAAATTTCTCCCAGTTACCTCACATCCTCGATCTTGTGCATCAACGTTGACTTTACCGCTATAAAGTGTGAACTACCTGAGCCGTTTCCTGTTTCATGGATTGAAGAAGGAAAACAAATCCTTTCAATGGCCACTCATCGCTCATATTTCCTATTGGTACCATTTTGCGGCAGGTAATAAAATAAAAAATTAAAATTATGCGTCATCTGTTTTAACTAGATAATTACACTGTGTTGCCAACAGGATAAAGAACCAGTATGTGTGTTTGGTAACAGGGAGCCCACACAGAAATTACAGTTTGACCTTATTAGTGATGGCTACAAATGAAGATTATTATTTCCTTTTTTGTGTAAGCATTTGACAAAACTATTAAACACAATATCGAAATAAATTAGGATTTTGTATATACTGAGAATTAAAAACATGGCCAGGATCTGTCTGAGTTGTGGTTTTAACTCAACCTAAAAGTGTTGCTTTGATACTGATATCTCACGAACAAAATGCATTGCATATTGATTTCATATAAACAGAAGTTTCTCGTCAAAAATATATATCAATC
The DNA here is from genome assembly GCA_028554795.2 of Sinohyriopsis cumingii. Classification (NCBI taxonomy): domain Eukaryota; kingdom Metazoa; phylum Mollusca; class Bivalvia; order Unionida; family Unionidae; genus Sinohyriopsis; species Sinohyriopsis cumingii. The sequence goes on from CM068826.1 coordinate 57,361,815, forward strand.
ATTATACAATGTGTTAAACGTGACAGTGTCTAAAATAATTATAAGTTACTACATTTGAATAGGAAAATATGAATGGAAATACTGCACGACCTTGGGAGTGCAGTATATCCACCCGTCAAAACGAGTTCATATTCTCCAAAACAAATGCAGTAACCTTTTTATTATATGCTATTTTTTATATTCTACATAATGCTTAATTATATTAACAAAATACACTACACGAAACAAACTAACTAAATGTATGCTGCATTTAAAACTAAATACACAAGAGATATTCATGATTACACAAAAAACATCATTATTACTGCGCACATAACAACTTTCTTACCTCCTACAGTAAAACAACTCTATTACTGCTGCGTTCATTGCTCGACAAACATGCCCCAGCTACCAAGCGCAGAGTATCAATTCAAAAGTGTTCTCCATGGCATAGCAGTGTCAGGGACTAACTTTGCACTGATAAAAGAGACCGATGTAAAGCTGATACGCTTTGGCTTTTCCACCAGATTCACTATTCATAAGTAAACCTATGAAACCGCTAAGAAGAATATCACACATATAGTCCATGCAGCGAATTCAGCTCTCAACAGTACAATGATGATGGAAAGTTCCAGCTTCAAAGAGGTCTTCGAGATTACTAACAAGCTAATGTTAAGGAACAAATGTACACCACTTCCATCTACCTTCTCTCCAATCGACCTTTTTGCAAATTTCTTCCGTGACAAAGTACAAACCATTAGAGATAAGCTCGACACCACAATTTTAATTGACTCGTCGTCACCATACAGATGGGATACAGACTTTGATCGGTAACCATTAGCTGTATTTGAACCCGTCTCTATGGATTTCGTAGGCATAATCCTGATGAAGAGTGCACCAAAGTCATGTGAACTTGATCCAATTCCAACATCAATGCTGCTTGAGTGCTTAGATCTAGTATTGCCTTCACTAACTGATGTTATTGGTATCTCTCTCTCTCTCATCCGGGGAATTCCCATCATTTTTCATAACTGATGTTATTAATACCTCTCTCTCATCGGGGGATTTCTCGTCATTTTTCAAAACTACCATTCTAAAGCCTCTGCCGACGAAACCATCACTAGACCATAACGATTTAAAGAACTACCGCCCAGTTTCTAATCTCTCATTCATATAAAAAATCTTAGAAAAAGTTGTTCTGTCCCAGTTTGTATCTCATCTCGCTATACAAAGTCCTCATTATTATTATTATTATTATTATTATTATAACTCCGCCCAGATAAATTTGAACTTAGTCTCGCGCTCTACATAACTTTCGAAAGAAAATGGCGTGTCTACTAAAATTGAAATTTGGAGTCCTATTGTGAATGAATGCACATTGCAACAAATTTCCATTTGATCTGGAATGAATAGATTCTGGTATTTTTTCGATTCTACGAACCTTTGTGATCATGGACTTGATTTATATGTGATAATTCCACATGAAATACATGGGATTGAAGAGCGAGGGAGAAGCGTGTTGACATCTGCAAACGTGTTTCTGTTACTGTCATTGAATGTTTGAAATCATAATGTGGGGAAAATATGAAGTCTTTCAATTGCAATTGTCAGAAAGACGCTTCGGAATGTGATGTTTATTTCATTTTGAGTACAGTAAGGATAATGTATTTGTACTTATCATCGAAATTACAGTACAATTTCGAAATATATAATCGAGATTGAGAACCTATGACAAGGCTCATGTAATTCGGATTTGCAGAACTATGAAAGTACATTTTGAGGAATTTCAGGATGTAAAACTGTAAGAATATTTTTTTGCCATTCTTATCACCAGCTAAAGAAGACAGTATATGACTTGTCATTTGTATGTTATTTGTAAAGACCCTTTCTTACGTCTGGTGTATTTTGTAGCTAGCCTAAATCCGAAACATTGTATCAACAAAGTTAACGAGAATTGTGCCAAAACAGCTGGTATGTGGCAGTCCACGAAACATATGTTTTAGTTCATTCAGAAAGAAATCTAAACAACCACAACGTAAAGCGCCTCTTACGCGACTGTACATGATTTGTTTACAAATCGAAAGTGCTGGCGTCTGCGTCGATTGTTTGTTTACAATAGAAAGTAGTTCCGTTATACACGTGAATGGAATATGTGTATTTGCACGTGAGCTCAGTATCGGGTAATATTGAACGATTCTGACAATGTAAATTTAACTGAAAAAATGAGCATATAATAATTTTAATTATTGATTTTTGGTAACATTACGACACGGACATAGAAGCGTTAGATCTAAAGCACGCACGAAACACTTTGTGTAGGAAATTATATTTGTACTGACATATGGAAATCACGACACACTTTTACATCTTTTTATTGCTGCATTAATTTACAATACTAAATGGGACGGTACGAACGGAGAAGAAGATTTGACGGGTAATTAAACATTACAAATTGTAAGCTCAGTGGATTGTAAATTCCTATTCTGGTGCCATGCCTGTGCCATTCTCTGTCTTTGTCTGTCTTTCTGTCTCTGTATATATATATATATATATATATATATATATATATATATATATATATATATATATATATATATATATATATATATATATATATACATACATACATACATACATACATACATACATACATACATACATACATACATACATTGATAGAAAGATAGATAGATATTCAAAGGTTTATCATTCGTCCCATGCAGGAAAGGAATCCACGTCAGGTAATGGCAACCATCGCCTATCGCTTGTGCATCAGAGCTCCACAGATCTGGATTAGGAGCTCGTCCTTAAAAGTGGATAGAAAGATTGCGATTTTTAACTTTACGATCTAAGGTCGATTTTACTGTATGATAGACCAGTGGAGTCACTAGGGTCGGTGTCATTCAGTACGGTAACGCATGGTGTCATCCCCCATGGACCTTCTTCCTGCACAAAAATTCAAACTTTTTATAGACAGTCATTGTGTTGCCATCCCCTATGATGGTGTCATCCGGTGCGGTCCGTACCACCTGCACCACCCGAGTGATGGACTTTAGATCAAGGTAAGCATATTTGCTAGCAAAAATTCTTTAAAAAGAATTAGGAAGAACCAGCCACCCAAATGAAGTCACTGGCAAACTTTCTTACCTACCCAGCTTGGTCGAACGAAGACCCGATCCACGCAGACAGAGGTTATTTTTGAGTGGTCTCTTAAGGCGAGAGCCTTAGATCACTCGCCCAGCCGCAGCCCTGGATGGAAGGAAAGGGCTCAAGGTGTACAGGTACCAATTAGCTAGGGCGAGGAAATGAATGCACATGTTAATGCATAGACGAACTAGAAGAAAACTACAGTTTAGAGCGAGACCTTTCATGCGACAGAAGGATGGAATAGCCATTTTATTCTAGTCGCTAATTAATGATTATGAACAAGAGCGTGTACAATAACATTAATACATTGAAAAGGCGTGTTCTATTCAACCGTCAAAGTAATATTTACCACAGGGAATGAAGTGCAGTCAAACACGTTGAATGTGCTCTTGGACAAACAGTCTCGAGTATTTACAAACGAGCGATAACAAAAGTTGAACAAGCGACCGCGATAAGAAAATAGCTTGTCGTATAGCACCATACATACTAGCATATTGGATGGACACATCTGTGTACGACATAGAACAAGTCATGTGTTGCATGAGGTGGCGGGTAATGGTCAACATTATTGGATCTAATTCACCTATCTGTATGAACACTTTAGTCATTACCAAACAATAAATATTTGAACCACGAGAATGGCACTTCCTTGAAAGCGTTGGCCTAAACGTATAAAGGAATACGGACGATATATTTTAAATCAGTGAGATTCGTTGCTGTGAGGTGCAGCCATATTATAGGAACGTTGCTGGCAATGTTCAGAATAGCACAGTATAACGCCATGTCTTCTAATGATTTTGTGTGAATAATTCCTGTGACGGAGAGACGAACGTACATCTACAAAGACGTTTGAAGCTATTGTTTCCAATAATCAAGGTAAGCAATGAAGTACAGATTAATATGGACTTTTACAACAAGTTGCTATAAAAGCTGAAAATATTCAAGGTAGTTGGTTATCTGCTTAATGAAGTTTATGTATAAGTTTACACCCAGTGAGAGAGAGAGAGAGAGAGAGAGAGAGAGAGTGGAGTTGGGACGTTGATAAATTGACAAACTACTAGCAACATTATATATATCTTAAGTACAGATAACTTAATGTTAATTAATATCCTCAAATCGTCTATAGGCAACTACAAGCTTCATTAACTGCATTATACGTAGGTATATTTAACATGTTTGATCGTCTTTTTAAGCAAGAAACATCCACTGATACTATTTTGCTCTACATAAAGAAGACTTATCGATCGAACGATCGAGAGAGAGAGAGAGAGAGAGAGTTTTCAGTCGAAACTGGCCTGGTCATTGCTTTTGTTTGAATTCAAATTCTGATATATGTAAATGACATCTCTAGCATACTAGCATGTTACAGCTCTTCATGCACAATGATTTCTGTTAGAAGTATTTAAGTCCGTAATTTGTATATATATATATATATATATATATATATATATATATATATATATATATATATATATATATATCCTTCTATCTATCTATATATTATCAGCTTGAAATTATAAGTTGATAGTTCACTACATGGATTGATAAAAGGGTTTATAGTTATGAACGAAAAGATTTATAAAAGTTGATTTTCGCAAAGTTTGGGTTTATTGAAGCTTTTCAGGATCCCATTTAAGCGTAAGCTAGATAAGGCAGATAGGGGCCCCTCCATATTTCAGAATTTTCTTCTACAGCCGTATTCTCTGTTCACACTGTCCAAATAGGGCCACTACAGCTTTAAGTAGATTATGGCCTCATCATATCTAAATCCGCCCTGCTTTGATCTTTAGCAAACTTTGAAGCTATATATTTCTTGAGACTTCTTCTCTCAACTATAGCAAGAGTATATCATCCAGTGTTTACTACAGAAAACAATAATTGATCGATGGTATCTTTAAACTAACATCCAGAGAGAGAGAGAGAGAGAGACAGATGGTGGTGGGTTGGAGAAACTTACCATAAAGGCATTCATTCGTTGCCCATCCCTATGTTTCTATATTGGTCAATTAGACTGTTGCCTTACCAGCCCACTCAGTGACAGAGAAAGACTGAGCGAGGGTAGATTGACCTTCTGACATTTTAATATTAAATAATACTTTTTGTAAAACACGAAGGAAGAAATAAAAATAAACCAAGCACTAAAGAGAGTACAGTATGTGTATTCCTCCTTCCAAGTAAGTGTACCGTACAAATCTTGATAGCTTATTGCAACTTTATATCACTGGTATTTTGAACGCTATTAAAATCTTATGGAACATGTACACCTAACCGCTACGAAGTCCCAGGTTCTTGAAGGTTACTTGGTGCAAGTTCAGTTATCTTTGTTTCTCTCACTCCACATACTTCCCCGTATTATCGCCCTTATTTATGAGAGAGGGGGATTTCGATGAAATTCTGCAGCATATTTAACTAATCTAGAAGACGAGGAGTACGAATATTGTTACTGTTATTTTAATACAACGTTAATGATTACCCAATGAAAAATTCATTGCAGATTTAGAGAATACAGAAGCGATAGCCTATTGTTGAAATATAACATGATGTTGGAAAATATGTATATAAGCGTATTAATGCGCCACGGGTGGATCAAAAACTTTGATAGACCAATAGTACTGGTGTATCAAATCGCTTTATACCAACTTTATATACATAATCACTGGTGGTTGTACACCATTTGAAAAGGCACTATAAAAGTCTACTGTTTTATTTATTACCTCGAGGATAAGTAGTACATATTGAATATTTCAAGGATCAAACGCTTTTGTTCAAAACCCAACCCATCACATGATTAAATAATTTCATATAAAAGAAAGACGCTACTGTACACAATTTAACTAATCAATCATAGACCATGCCCCTACCTGGCACGATTTCTTACAGAAAGACCATAGGCCACTATGGCTTTTTTGATACAAGAATCATTAAATTTAAAAATGTAAATAGTAAAATCTATGAATTAGACGTTAAAATTTATTCCAAGAATTTTTATGTCATTAAGTGAAGTGTTAGCTCGCTAATTCTCTATTTTCAGTTATGAGAACTTAGTTCATCTAATACACAGTAAGCTCCAAACTGTATACGTAACATATTACATAAAGAGTAAATGCTGAAAGATAGGCTATAGTATTCATGTTTGTCGAACCACTTGAGAGAGGCAGCAATCGACATGTACCCCATACATTTATGTTTTTAAATTTAAAGGTGCTAACCTTTAAAAACAAGCAGAAGCATTGGACTTATAAGTAATAAACTTCAGCACTATGGTTGGACGCAATAGATTGCTAGTTAACTCGTGCGAATAACAATGATATTTTTTAATTACGTAATTAAATAATGGATTATAAATTTAATTCAGTAACATGGATTACACATTATTCTTGTTACTCAACCGACTGTTATATCGCTGCTTAGAAAGGAATCACAGAAATATAAGATAAAGGTGCTAAACATGGAAGACAATTTTTTTTATGTACAATCGAGATCCGGGGATCATTTTTACAATTACAATTTAATATTTGGCATTGATGGTTTAATATTCATATACTGAGCAAAGTATGACACGTAATTTTGTTAAATTCAATTTAGTTGGTCAGCATGGGTATCAACATTGGGATATGGAGCATCTTATTGCTATGTATCAGATCGAAGTATACAAGAATTAGTATATTAAATATATAGGTTTCCCCTCCACGATCAGATACGGAAGATGTTGTCAAGATGCTCAGTACCATTAACTGATGAATAAACTTTTCAGCCAAGAAACAATAATATAGAGCTATTATAATCTAATATAAATTGGAATACCTTGATAATACCTTGGACTAGTGGTTAGAGCGTCCATCTCGGATGCGGTAGATCGCGGTTTCGAACCCCGGTCGAGTCATACCAAAGACTTACAAAAATGATACTAACAGCTGACTCGCTAGGCGCTCAGCATTAAGAGGTTAGTCTTAGGACTTGCCGGCCTGGTGTATGGATAATGTGACTGGATGCAACATGATACCACATTGTTGGCTGCTTCTCTTGTTTTTATTTTCCTGTAAAATATATATTTTTTAGTAAAATTATAAAAAGAACAAACTAATTGAAATAGAAATTAGTACAATTGTATTATCAGCCAATAACAAATACCTTTCCTGATAATATCAAACGTCAAGTTCTTATACTATCAAAACTACCAATCAATGATGTTGCTTAATTTGGTAACTCAAATAAATAGTTGGTAATTTGTATTAATCCCTCTTCTAAATTTGACAATAATCCTCTTTCTGTATTACCTTGTCTCCACCATTACCACTAATTCTATCACATCCTATTGTACTCAAATTATCTCTTAGATTTAGCTTTGTTCTATTCATTTTTTTGTTTTTATTGTTATTATTTTTTATATGTCTAATTTAACAGACATATATTTTTTCTACATGAATATCATTTATGTACGTCCTTAATTCTCTTTCTTCTTCTGGAGAAGATATTATGTTGGTTTTTCTTTCTTGAGAATATACTTTTTGAAGTCTTTCTGTGCTTTGTTAATTTCCCTCTCAAAAGATGATTCATTATTTAAAATATAATGTATATATCTTGCATTATTGACAGTTACTTACAAAACTCTTTCTTCAACAACTTTATATAGACTGCATGTTTTTTTATGTTGGCTATAATGGTTAATTTTCTTTTATTGTTTCGTCTCAATTTTACGTGGAATCGTTCTGTTTCTTTTGGAAATTTTAGTATGTTTCGTTATCGTGCCCACCCCACCCCACCCCACCCCCCGCCACACACACACACTGATTTTAGACATTTATTCCTTCTTCCTATGCATCGATATAGTTATGCAATATAATTATATTTGGAGTACCGACTTTAGTCATTTATATTGCTTCCTCTCTCTCTCATTTCTTTGTAAGTCAATGATTAATCGTCATTTTAAAATGAACCATGATTATTATTTTTGATCTTGATCAATTGATGACATATTTAGCACACTTGTTTGTCATGGTACATTTATAGTGTTTCATAATCGTAAAACCATCGTCTTGTTCCAGGTATAAAGGGCTCTCATACACTATGGAATAAATTCTCTTATCGTAAAGAACGACCATGGAGATAAAAGTAGAACTCCTTTCATAAGTACGCCCTAAACAAAATACTGAGTGAGATATGAATAATATAAACATATTAAAGTTTCCCTAGTGAATATATTCAGGTGTTTTTCTTAAGTATATTTTCAAAGCAGAATCGAGAGTTATGGTGGTAAAATCCATAGCAGAAATATTGACAATAAGAGTCAAATTACAAATCATCAAAAACATTGATAAATCTAAATAAGATAATAAACGTAAATAAATGTAATCGTCTACACCAAATTTATCAACAGTATGACACCAAAGCATTTCTAGGTCTTGCATAAGAAGTTGTATGTCAACACAGTTGAACTGAATAACCTGAAACTGCACAAGTAAGAACAAATACAACCCACAAATGAAAAGTGTTTTCAGAGTAGGCTGAAATTTGTCTGGCAACCTCCGACATAATTGACTGACTCAAAGTACCATTAAGTCTATTAAGCGAACCACCTTCCATTTCTCAATATGTCAAGGCATTTTCCTATAATGTATTGACCTTTTGCTTACGAATATGATTAAGATTATACTATGTGACTGGTAATTGAAATTGAAGTATTCACGATTATATAAACTCGTTTAGTTTAAAAATATCCTTACAGTCTAGATACCAGTTTTTTTTAATATTTTGACTCCTATATTGAGGTAGTTGAGAATGTGGAGTAAAATAATTCTGTTATAAAATAGTCTTCGGAAATATAAACTTTTGCTCACTAAAAATAAAATATTTCATACCACGGTTTGTATCGGTTCGGAAAAAGACCCAATAAACTTAGTATTCGTGATGAAGTTTGACTTTGATTTCTGATAAATATCCCCCTCCAACACATGCACACACCAAGTAATGATGGCTGCGCATTATACTTTTTTATTTCAGTGCATATCTATATCTTTTAAAACTCCTGGTACATAATTTTATATACCTTTTGTAGCTTTTATTCATAGTTACAAATTGCACAGAATATCTTTAGTTATACATTGCAAGCTTGACCTGTGTCTTTTGAAACCGTAAATTGTATAAGATTTATAAATAGATGCATACGTATATGTTGAGAATTACTACTAATAATTTTAATAATAATATCTAATGGCGTCTTTGGATTCATTTTCCATTAACTGAAGGAGTTTGGCTGGTTCTAGAAGAAATCAGTAACTTCCCTTTGGTTGGACATAGTCACATGAATAAGTGTTTTCGAGAAACATTGAGTAATAACATCTGTCACATGAACTATATTGTGAACTTTTGTCGTAATAGACCGTGTATTTAAGAAGAAAATATAGCAATCTGATTCATTCCAAATTTTTAGAGTCATTCTCATTTCCTGTGTTCATGTTGCATGTCTCCAGACGTGTTTTATGTTTTACTTATACATGTATGTTATTCGAGCAGAATAAACCTTTGTTAGGACTGTTAAGTGGAAACATAACGAGCTTATTATTTGGACTATAATATTTTTTCTGGAACTGTTCTAAATTATTAGAAGGAGTTCTGGAGGCCGCAATCTCGACAACATCACGGTTCGTGGCGGATCAGGATGTTTCCGGTTTTGAAGTTTGTACGGAACTTTTAATTATTTTGGGCTTTCATAGAACTTTGTCAGGAATATTTTGGATTCACTTCAAAACACTGTCAGTTCCTCTCACATGTTAATTTATTACTTGTAAAGGTATAACAAGGTCGCTATCGCTTAACCGGCTTGAAGCAGCTGTTCCGGTGGCTTTTGTATGTGCCGTTTTCATAATATTTGTGCTTGTTGCCTGTCTTCGTCTACGTTATTCTGTTCATTATGTATTGGCTGTTCAGTTCTTATGTGTTTCTTCATCTCCTTGTTTTGGAAAAGAGAACAATTAGACTTTTTCTCAGTTGTATTGCTCCACTGCTACAACTTCCTTTATTTTTGAACAAATCGCCCTCACGTGATACTCGCCAGTCAACCCGATTATGCTATGATTGACTCGCATTAATTGCTATAAATGACCACTCCTTGGCTCTCCACACTACATTGTGCTCTAGACTAAACGAACTGGGGCTACATTCATCATTACCTAAAATGTAAATAGAAGCGAAAAAGAAACTATCTTTGAAAGCTGGCCAGCGTACAACAGGAAGAAGAATTCCAATTATCTCACTTATGCCCTTTCCGGCTCAACAATTTAAAAATTCGACCGTTAATTTAGATAACCTAATTCAAATCCCTATTAATTCGGCAACCTTTGTGTCAACTATCCAAGAGATTCCTCTGCGTATTACATTATTCAATGCCCAATCAGTAGGACCACCGGAACAGCGCACCGAAATAGTTAATTTTATGAATGACCAGAATATTGACGTATTTTTCCAGACAGAAACATGGCTAAAACATCAGGCGATGAGCCCAAGTATGTGGATCTAACACCCACTGGTTACTCCATCATGTCGTTCCCCCGTAACTCTCGCGGAGGTGGAATTGCTGTCATCACAAAGAACTCCATGATCAAAAATATTAACCACACCACAACATTCAATTTCGACCACACATCGTTTGAACTAGTCCAAACCACACTCACACTAGAGCAAAGGTCAGTCCATTTTGTTCTGCCTATACCGCCCTCCTCCTAGTAGAAAAAACAAGCTGACTGAATCTCTCTTTTTGGAGCAGTTTCCGAATCACCCGGAGTATGGAAATTCGATAGGTGACAACCTGATTATTTTTGGAGATTTCAACTTTCACTTTGACTGTCCCGGAAACCCAAACACATCAAAACTCATAGATTCCATTAATGTTTTCAACCTCAAACAGTCAGTTAACCATCTCACCCATAAACATAGTCACATTTTAGACTGGATTCTTCATAAACCTGATGATAACATTCTACGGTCCTCCCTGTTATCCCATGAAATTACATCAGATCACTTTTGCATTATATGTCATCTTGACGTATCAGTCCCTAACCTTCCACCTTTATCTGCTACTAAGAGAAACCTCCGTATGATAAATAGAACCAAACTAATGCATGACATCCAAGCAAACCTAACAACTTGCTTACCTCCTACAGCAGAACAACTGCGTTCATTGCCCGACAAACATGCACCAGCTACCAAGTGCAGAGTATCAATTCAAAAGTGTTCTCTATGGTATAGCAGTGTTAGGGACCAGCTTCACACTGCTAAAAGAGACCGCCGTAAAGCTGAGAGGCTTTGGATTTCAACCAGACTCACTATTCATAAGCAAATCTATGAAGCAGCTAAGAAGAATGTCACAAATATAGTCCATGCAGCGAAATCAGCCCACTACACTACTAAGATCATGGAAAATTTCAGCTGCAAAGAGCTCTTCGAGATTACTAACAAGCTAATGTCAAGGAACAAATCTACACCACTTCCATCTACCTTCTCTCCAGTCGACCTTCCGGACATGTTTGCAAATTTCTTCCGTGACAAAGTACATACCATTAGAGATAAGCTTGACACCACAATTTCAATTGAATGGTCGTCGCCATACAGTTGGGATACAGAATTGGAGCGGCAACCATTAGCAGCATTTGAACCTGTCTCCATGGATTTCGTACGTACAATCCTGATAAAGAATGCACCAAAGTCATGTGAACTTGATCCAATTCCAGCATCACTGCTGCTTGAGTGCTTAGATCCAGTATTGTGTTCACTAACTTATGTTATTAATACCCCCACCTCTCATAGGGGAAATCCGATCATTTTTAAAAACGGCCATTGTAAAGCCTCTGCTGAAGAAACCAACACTAGACCATAACGATTTAAAGAACTACTGCCCAGTTTCTAACCTACCATTCATATAAAACAATTCTTTGAAAATGTTGTTCTATCCCAGCTTTTATCTCATCTAAATTCAAAGTCTGTTAAGCAATGTACAGGCTGCATATCACCCTTACCACAGTACTGAAACTACTCTTCTAAACGTAGTTAATGACGTTCTCTCTGCTTTGGATAGCGGAAAGATTACAGTCCTCGCCCTCCTTGATTTGTCTGCAGCATTTGACATAATAGACCATGATATAATACTTCACCGTCTCCAGCATGTATTTGGCATTCATGATATAGCCATACTGTGGTTAAAGTCCTACTTGGTCAACAGGACACAAATTGTCTGCAAATGGAATACACTCCAGTCCAGTTGATCTACGTTGTGGTGTTCCACATGTGTCTGTTCTTTGACCTGTTCTCTTCACTCTGTACACTCAGCCGCTCTCAAGTGTCATATATTATCATCCAGCGTCTCACCAATTGTACGCTGATGACACCCAAATATACAAATCTAGCCACCCAACTGAATTTGATGCTACCATTTAAGGTGTAGAGAGGTGCATTTCTGATGTGAAATCATGGATGACATGTAACAAGTTGCAGATGAATGATGATGAAACTGAGGCTATTCTGATCCCAACACAAAGTTTTCTCATTCACATCCTTTACCTCAAACAATAAATATCTGCAACACCAACATTAAATTCACACAATCAGTACGAAACCTAGGTGTTACTCTGAACAGTTCTCTCACATTGCACCAATATGTCATGAACATATGCAAGGTTGTATATCTTTAGCTGACACGCATCAGCTCCATTCGCAAATATCTTTCAGTTGATGCCGCTAAAACACTTGTATGTTCATTACTACTTTCAAGACTGGACTATTGTAACTCAATTATGTCTGGTTCATCTAAATATCTACTCCAAAAACTTCAAAAATCTCAAAACACAGCTGCTCGGATCATACTTACAGTACCACGATCAGAGCACACCTCCCCGCTGGTCTGTAACCTACACTGGCTATTCATTCGATCCAGAATCAAACACAAAATTTGTTCTCTGTGATACGTTTCACTGACGGACTCTAGTTCAACATACCTATCCGACCTCACCCATGTGTACACACCAACAAGATACTTACGCTCCTCTTCTGACAATCGTATACTCATTATTCCCACTATGAAAACAAAGTCAGATGGACAGCGTTCTTTTGCATACCAGGGCGCAGCAACGTGGAATGAATTGCCCACTAAACTTAGACACAAAGACACAGTGATCCCATTCAAGAGTGCTCTTAAAACTCACTTATTTCGACTGCAAGACCAAACGTAAAGATCTAATAATGTTTCTTACCTTAAATATTCTCAGGATGTTTTTTATGTTTTCTAATTTCATGGTGTTTGTTTTCGTAATCATATCATTATATGCTTTTTTTATCTTACAGTTGTTGTCTAATGTAGTAAAGCGCTTAGAGCTTCTAAAGATTTGGCGTTATACAAAGTCCTCATTATTATTATTATTATCATTATTATTATTATTATTATTATTATTATTATTAAAAGAATTGATGGGTTTGTTTCTTTATGTTACATAGTTTGTGACCATAAAGTCGTAGCATTATTGATTCCAGTATTGTTTTGATTTGGTGTTCTTGAATATATCACGTAAGGAACCAATGCGACAGACTTGTTTGAACAATTTAGATATATACAGATGAAATCACAATGCTGAAAGTCTTCAAAATGTTTATCAATTGCTATCTGATATTGAACATTTTATTGTGTTATTCTGTTTTCAATGGTTGATTTTAATTTCGAATCGTATATAGTCAGTTTTCGCAATTTCAGCGTGAATTCCAAGACAATGTGTAATTAGCTGCTTAAATGTAATACGACCACGATGAAGGGCTTTCGTATATCAGCTAGATTAAGAACTGACTACTACATATCACGTACATTTATCAAAGAACGTTATTGTCTCGATCATATGAAAATCAAAACCTTCTCAAACATTAGTGAATATATAGAGTTTTGCAGTATCGATCTATCTAATCTATTCATATCTAGATCTTAAAGAAATGGTTTTATATTGAAATAAATTGCACATAATTTCCAGTTTCTGAGAACTTTTTTCTCATTAGCAATACGTAACGTTACTCCTCTGATATCACTGGACAACAAATTTTTACAAAAGTCATGTTACTGAAATAAAATTAGTCAATTCTTATCAATTTTTATGTGCTGAACACGAATATGACAGTCAAATTGCAAAATTGGCTCTAGTTTTTTTGTAATCTGCAAGAAATTAATGTTTACATAACGAAATGCATTCCAATAGTAAAAGGTCAACTGTAATAGCCTACCTATAAAAAATCAAGTCATTGACTACATCTTAGATTTCTTCGCCTGTCTCTTGTACAGCTGTTCGGGAGCATCTCTGAGGAGTGTCCAGCAGTAGTCAGCCAGCATTGTAGTGGACCATTTTCCCTGGTATCTTTGTTCCATTGTTGCGATATCTTGATGAAAACGTTCGCCGTGTTCATCACTAACAATACCACAGTTGCTAGGAAAGAAATCCAAATGGGAATGAAGGAAGTGAATCTTTAGAGACATATTGCAGACAAGTTTCTTATACTTCATCAACATGTCTTCTACTAGTTCCTTATAGTTTTCTGCCCTAACATTTCCGAGGAAGTTTGTAGAAACTAGGCGAAAAGCATTCCATGCTTGTTTCGCGTCACCTTCCAGCAAGTTGTTGAACCGGTCATCTTTGAAAAGCTCTCGAATCTGAGGACCCACAAAAACTCCCTCTTTAATCTTTGCTTCGCTGAGTCGAGGGAATTTTTCATGCAGGTATCGGAATGCTGGCAAAGTCCGGTCAATGGCTTTCACGAAGTTCTTCATCAAACCTAGTTTGATGTGAAGGGGTGGTAGCAAGATTTTCTGAGCCTCAACCAGAGCTGGGTGTTGGATATTCTTCTCTCCAATGGCTACATTCTGCCTGTGAGTCCATTCCTTCCTCATGTAGTGCATTTCCCTTGCTCGGCTATCCCACTCACATAAGAAACACATGTATTTTGTATATCCTTGCTGCAGTCCCATTAAAAGGGCAACTACCTTCAAATCACCACAGAGGTGCCAGCTGTACTTGTTATACTCAATGGAATTCAGTAGCTGCCTTAAGTTATCGTATGTCTCTTTCATGTGGACAGCATACGCTACTGGAATAGATGGAAGAATGTTTCCATTGTGCAAAAGCACAGCCTTGAGACTCAGTTTCGAAGAGTCCACAAATAGTCTCCATTCTTGTGGGTCATGAGTGATTTTTAAAGCATTCATGAGGCCCTCAATATCGGAACAGAATATCAGATTACTTTCCTTTCTGAAGAAAGGCTCCAATTGCTGGTGGCGCTTTCGATATGCAGTAATTGTGACATCTTCTTCTAGAAGATTCCATTGTTGGAGTCTTGATCCTAGCAATTCTGCCTTGTTCTTTGATAAGTCCAAATCACGAATCAGGTCATTTAGTTCTTCCTGTGTTATTCTGTGTGGGGTTGATGACGCACCACAGTGAAAATCTGGATCACTGCATGCTGATGGACCAGGAGAAGAACAGGTCGACTCACCTTTGTCTTCGTCAGATGAATCAAGAGAATATTCTGCTGGAGGTTCTGGAATAGGAAGTCCCTCACCATGTGGAACTGGTCTCAATGCAGACGGAATGTTTGGGTAGACTATTCTCGACTTCTTTCGCTTCGTTATTCCGCCGGAAAGAGGAGGAACCAAGCAGAAGTAACAGTCATTTAGGTGGTTGCTTGGCTCTCTCCACACCATTGGGACTGCAAACGGCATTGATGACCTTTTGCAATTCAACCACTGTGAAAGCTGTGTTGTACATGTAGCACAGCATATATGCGGAGCCCAAGGCTTGTCTTGGTCACCAACCTTACATCCGAAGTAAAGATGATATGCCTTCTTCACTTGAGAATTGATACTTTTCTTCTGGTTGGCAAATGTCACTTCCCCACAAATATAGCAAAAATTGTCCGCGGTATTAACACACTTTCGAGGCATTACTGTTCTTTATTGTACGTAAATGGATAAAATAATAAGTTTTATGTAACAGTAGCTTGAACTGTCTCGCACAACGTCTAAAATATTTTAAATGCTGAACCTATCTGATTGGGCTTTATATAGTACACTGCTTACGTCAGCTTCAGCAGCCGCCTGGCATTAGTATAATAGGCCTACACATGTATAGTACACTGCTGACGTCAACTTACTTCAGCAGCCGCATGGCATTAGTATTGCATTGCATCAGAAAATGATGCAATCAACTGTGGATGATGTGAGCATGATGGTATTATGCAATGTTACATCATTATTCCGGATGTTGCTGCAGTCCTACTGGAGAAATTTACACAGTGAAACATAGAAAATGAGGTATATGAATATCTTCAAAACGAGAGCCAATACAAATTTTTCACGGTTATATTCGTGTTCGGCACACCAAAATACTACAGATTAGGGCCTTTTCAAGTCAGTAATGATTTCACTGTTGACCAGTGTATTTTTAGATGTTGGGACTTTGTACAGTTTCAGGATTCACACACACACATACCGATATAATATTTACATCCTTCGGAATGACGTTTCTTTGATGTATTAGAAAGTCACTTCGATTATACTAAGGTTATACTTAGGTAAAGTTCTTAATGCCTTTCTTGTATGCATGGATATTATCCCTGAAACAAAGGTGGCCATCAATTTCAAAGTTGCCACTTGCAAGATTTCAATTAATTAATGGCCTCGATGAGAAATGATTTACAGCTTATTGTAACTATATAGATTTCTAAAAATATTTTGATGAAAGTTTCCTTAGATTCAGAATAATTGTCTAAGATCTGCAACTCTCTCTCTCTCTCTCTCTCTCTCTCTCTCTCTCTCGCCATTTCCTTTTGAAATAGCTGTCTTAATATGGTAACATAGCTGGACAATTATCGTCATTTCAGCCTAATGCTATGCAATATTTGAGTATCCTCTTGAATACACGGATATCTATTTGAAATTAACATAATGCTGAGATTTAGCTGTATAGACTCTTGTCTGAGGACGTTTATTGAAACATAATTAGTTGTCTAAAATAAATAAACAATTCAATTAAATCTAAATGTACTCTGAAATTAGAAACCCTCGGAAGCATATTCTGCACTATGTGGAGTGAAACTACTGCAATATAATTCCATCCATCCACCCATTCACCTCTCTGTCTATCTATTATTTTCCTGCTTGATTTATAAAAAAAAACAATTTTGTGTACAGGTTGCATTGACTTATTTCTCAGGTTTGTTTTGTGCACAATTACCAAACCGTTGATAATAAAATTTGTTCAGTATGTGTAGTGAGCATGCAATAATTATAATAAGAAAATGGTCAGTAGAATTTTGACAATTAAATCATAAATGATATTTTATCTCAAATATTCAAGTCTTGATATATATATATATATATATATATATATATATATATATATATATATATATATATATATATACTTTAATAAGAAAATGCCATAACGAATCTGATAAAATGATGTTATGCTGACGAATGCTAGTTGGTAGATCGTCTTTATTTTAAGAAGGAGCTTTGGATAGTATATTATCCACTTACATTAGATTCGCTGTGACCGCTAGAATTCTCTCTCTCTCTCTCTCTCTCTCTCTCTCTCTCTCTCTCAGATGATAAGTATCGAAGTCAAGTGAACCCTAAATCAAGGTATATATCTACAGATATAGTGTTTACATTTGTATTACAAAATCGTTTTCAAACATTAGTTGACGTCAATATTCAATTTAGTATTCAATAGATTTTATTTCAAGTGATTTCCATGACAAGTGTTTTGCATGTTACCATAAAATGTTACAAGTTAGCATGGAATATTCTCAAGCCAGTTGCGGGATTCCAATTTAGGCACTGTTATTGATGCCCTGAAGGGGCACTTAGTAGATGTACAATAAATACCCGTATCTTTCAAGTGGACTTTTAACGCCTAAAACTCACAGTGTAACGTATTCCTGAGTTTTATTATAAAACGTAATAACATTGCTAGAAAAAAAGACTATCGAGTGCAATGTTCTCTTTGAGTTCTGATTTTTATACAAACATGTTTGCAGCATTTAGATATCAGAATTCGATCGCTTAAAAAAAATAAAACTCGGATAATCAATATAACAGCCATGAACATGTTTGTTTAGATAGCTTAGACGTCTTACATATCATTGGTTAAAAACAGTTAACTGTTCATTTTCTCGTTCCCGTCAGTTGCTAACGTGTTATTATAGTATATCCTTCTTTACGTCTTCTTTTAAATGTAATATCTTATCCAAACTATTCTTAGCAATCTATTTAAGTTTACTTTCCTATCTTTGGTTTTCAAATATTTGTGAAGTCTGATTTGGTGTATAGGACTTACTGGCACTTTTTTACCAGTTATGTTGTTCCATTATATATCGTTGATTAAGGACATTTTTGAATTGAAAAGGAAAAAGGTTTCCTGTGTACCATTCGAAAGTTTATGTAAAATATGTTCCATGCAAACTGAATATTCTGATACTGTAGTTCATGAAGTGTTATTTTGGACTTCTAATTGTTTTCCTCTTTGATCTGAAAATGAATAGAATCCTGTATGGTAATGTTCTATATGAAGTTATCTATCTATGATTATATATATATATATATATATATATATATATATATATATATATATATATATATATATATATATATATATATATATATATATATATCTTAATTTATATTCTGAGTCATGATTCTTCGTTCCAGAGTGGAAAAATGGACACGGATGAACGGAGAAGTTTATTTTTGGTATACATGATTGCCATTGGACATACAGGTTAGTAGGAACCATTTTCTTCTTTTGTTCGGAATTATAAATATACAATAAGAAAACGTTGATTTTTTCGATATATCATTCTGAAAATACGTTATTGTCTTTACCTAATTGACAAAAAATGAAAATGCCATTGAAGAATAAGTTTAATGTATTGCCTTCAATGTCATCAATGTAGGTTTTTTAAGATAACATGCAAGAGAATCTTTTAATTTTAAATTATGTCGCTTCGTATTCCGTATAATATTTTAACTCCAGAACAATGCGTTACCTTACAATAAAAGTTACAAAAGTATGAGTGAATACACATAGCCTCGATAATTAGTCATCATTACCTACCACTTACCATTTTATAAAACAATGAACCAATAGATATATATAAAGAATGATTTATACCCAGGCTTCAGCCTCGACCATTCGTCATTATTGTTTCTCCGTTAAGAAATGATAACCTCTGGGTTTTAGAACATAATAGACTATACATGGCGACCAGTAAATCTGGTTTAGAAAGAACCATGGAAGACTCCGGGAATCCACCGACCCACCAGAAGCTACTGGCAGGGTTTCTCACATACCCGCATCTTCAGAGGCGAGACTCGCATTCACGAGGACTGAGGTGATATGTGTGATTTATGTATAAAAACGACCGCCTCAGACTACTCGTCCACCCCGGGCCCCTAGTAATGACAATCCAAAATTGCATATTTTCTAACCAGATAATTTTCGATCACGCCATGACATTGTAATAGCTGATAAAATATCAGTCTGTTAATTAGCGGGACTAATTTGACTATATTTTTTCTTAAATATTTGGAAACGGAGACAATCGATTCAAATTTAGATTTAGAAACATAGACATGTAGTTAATATTAGAGGCCATTCGGATGATAAAGGAAGCTTGGATAACCGACGACTGAAAAATGCTTTACGGTATTAAGACAGACTATCCTCCTCCTACTCCTATAACTGTCGATACTACTATTATTATAGATAGGCTAAGATAGGCCATTGTTTTAAATTATCTGTAGGATGATTTAGTAACATTTACGTTTTCTCACATTCAATGTTTTGCAGGTTTGCTCTTCACTAGTTGTGTGGCAAGTTTACAGTTTGAGAGTGAACCAAGATTTGTCCAGTTTCCTGAAAACGAAAGCACGCCAATAGGTAAAACCAACCAGTTGTCACATGAACGTTTCATACGTTAATACATAGTTTTCTTGAGTCTACCCTATTCGAATAGTTTTCTTTGGCAGGTTTAATTCATCATTTCTACTAAAATATGATCTTAATTTAGCATGCATGAGAAGGAAAGTAATCTAACCTACATCAGTGTCAAGTAGCAAAGTGCACAGTATAGGTTTTCTTACCAAGTTTGACATATTATGCCTTCTTAAAGTCATTTGTATCTGCATATATTTATTTTCGAAGCAATGGTAATGTCAGGAATGGTAGGATATGAACATGTACTATTTAGATGGTTTCTTTAGTGAAAATGATGGAATAATTTCGCTCTTTATATGTGCATTGCACGTATCAAATATATTTTTGTCTCAAACCTTTTTCGTGGAAGCAAAACACGTAGGTTGGTCTACGGGAATATCGATTACGAATCAAAATTAAAGAGTTCATAAAGTGATGTCGAATGTGTTAGTTACAAATGAGAATACGCATAATTATCGCATACATATATATATATGTGTGTGTGTGTGTGTGTGTGTGTGTGTGTGTGTGTGTCTGTGTTTGTGTGTGTGTGTTCATTGTACAGGAATCCCAGGATAACATGACTGATACATATTTATGTTTATTAGCTTAGAATATCATCACATAACTCTCACTTTCGATGCATAGGACTACAAAATTAAAATATTAGATTTTAATGTAGTTGGAATTAAATATCCTGAGGTCGGTCACATAAGTTAAGACCTAATGTATTTTGTTTGTTCCGAAGTGGCGAGGTACGAGTCAGGAACTGGGATTGTTGCTGCATTTGTATATAGATGTTTTAGGTTAAAGATGCTGCATCTTACGACCGTATTCATGAATAAATGTTTTGATATTTTCTAGCTTGAAATTAATAGATTAAAATGTTATTCTTACTTTTTACCAGGCACATATCTCTTTACATTGAAAGCAACCGACAGTGACAGTGATCAGACCAAAATGACTATTTTCACGACTGATCCAATTACAAAGATGTACTTCAATATTACACAGGATAGCGACACTAGCCCAATAATGGCAAACATAACTTTGAACAAAGAACTGGACAGAGAATCGGTAAGAGTTTGCAACTTATAAAGATTAGTTATCAATCAATTTATTTCCCGGCCACAAAACATTAGATTATGAATAATATGTGAAGTATATCATAATCACTAACACATTTAATTTCTTAATGTTAAGACTTACTTAAAAAACGTTTCTAAATTCAGTTATAATACATTAATTATTTGATTATGTTGTGATTTAATGGTTGCGTTTGGTTCTTGTGTTGTTTTAGCAAGCTATGTTTTCATGAATGTTAGCTGTAAATAGCAGATCTTATATGTCATTAATACGAACAGGTTTTGTTTAATGGATAATGAATTGCAGTAATGCAAATGCCGCCAAACACAAATGTGGCAAATTGATAAATGAATTTTTTTATATAAATATGGATAGATATCTCTTGGAAAACATTTGTGGGTAATTAGTAATTCGAAGGTTTTTTTTTTCTGTCGCGACCAGACACAGTCATAAAATAATAATGTTGAGGCAATTATTTTCTCCTAATTTGTATGATGTTCAGGTGATAAATATTTATGCTGATTCCAAACTTTCATCAGCTGGGCAATATTTCACAGAAACATTAAGTCAGACTTTACCATAGATCCTGAATAAAGCGTAGCTGCTGCAATTGTCCAGTGTTCATTCTGGTTTTTCTTTGGGGCCTAATATACGACTTATGTGATCATGTAGAGCTAATTACAAAGATACAATCCTGTTATAGTCTATGTGTTAGCCATTCAAAGTTTATAATGTATAGTTGACAGAGGTATTCGTGGCAAATACATTCAAAACCAAATCATGCACGGTCAGAAATAAAGTTGAAAGAGCAATATAACACAATATAATGATAGATGAATTGCATGTTTTATTCACTTTGGAAACGTATTGCAATGTAATTCTCATAACGCTGATGAAATATCTTTGAACATAACTGTTACATATTTTCTCCTAATTTACATTCAATGAGATGTTTAAATCTTTACTTACAGTATGTGGGTGGAATGGAGTTGATATTTTCTCTCAGCAACAGCAAAGGAGACACGGTATGTGTTTGAGCAATACCAATATCACTTTGTACTATTATCTGAATACCTTTCCCTCTCCCAACTTTTGTTTTTCGTGTTTGAGTTGTCTTTACAAGTATTCTAAGTCACGCTAATGAAAAGCTGAAATGTAGGTGGTTTACAATTTTGACACATTCATGTAAAGATACTGTGCAATTTCAATCGACAATTATTTATGTAACACACTTCATCCAAGGTAAGATGAATATGTCAAATGTCAAAATTTCCTCAAATCCAACAAACCTTATTCATGATAAAGCCTCACAACTACCAGTGAGAAGAAGAAGACGAAAAAGAAGATGATGATATTATTATTATTACTACTATTATTATTATTGCAGATCACTAAAACTGTTCGGCTTTACATTCTTGACACATGCGATGAACCACCGCAGTTTGGCAGACCGTCATACACTCTGGAAATAGACGAGGTAAAACATTTTTGTCTGCTCTCTAATTTTCAGTTCATGTAGTCGAAACAAGCAAACTAATGAAAACATGTTTCTTTCAGCACACGAGTGATGTGTTGTATTTTGTTGTAGAACTGATATAAAAACTGCTTGTATTTTGTTGCTAACGATTGCAGTTTCATTTATAAAAGCTGATCCATTGGGGTATTTAAATAACTCGTGTCACAAGAACGTACGTTAGGATAACTGTTGATGTTTATGGATGTTCCAAAACTCGATGTATTTGAGAAACCTTCCAAACAATAAATTATACCCAGCAAGGCCATATGCTGTAACCATTTAGATGTAATGTTCAAAATAATAATGATTTATTTAATGAATGAAAATTATTTTTATTATTATTATTATTATTATTATTATTCACCAAAATCATTAGGACAATGAGTCAACATCCTTAGTATATCTTAATGGATGTGTTTATAGTTACACAAATGTGTGCATACGTAAATTGTCCTTTCTATTAATCCAATGTTAACTTTTGTTTCGACGTGTGAAATAAATGTCACTCATATAAACCTGTTGACTTCAGTATAAATCAGATTAGTTGAAAAGCCTTTAGTTTTAATTCCACCCTTTCCCAGCCCATAAAATCAACAGTAAATATTTATCACATATCACATGAATCTTGACCTCTCAGCTCGGTTTTTTATTTTACTTTGTGAAATTATCACGATACGTGCCCTTTGTCTCCATGGATCCATGGTAACAAGGTTAATAGAGCGTCGAAATATAAGGATATCGCATTCGCTACACGCTAAGGTCAGTCTGAGTCTGCTATCACGGTATATCTTCCAGAAAAACACTTACCTCTCATTCATGCGGTATGATCACGTGTTTTCATTGCCGCTAAGGTCAGCAAAAACAAACACAAGCTATTTTATTTTCCATGATTTTGTCTATCATGCGTATATATATGGTGTTAGCATTAGATAATTAGACTAATCTGCATGAAAAGATTCCCATTGAAAGACTAAATTTATGTTTCAAATTTTTAAACGAAAAGCGACACCCCGATGACTTAAATATTTTGAGATTAAAGTTGTATTTAATGTACAAAACTATTATCAAATGCTCCATTAAGGGACACAATGGTTGACCGGAACGAAAGTCGACTACAGTATCCATTTAAATATATGATTTACTATTATCTTGCAAAGGAAGCAACAATACATAGACTCAAAATCCAAAGCAAATCTTGGGAATTGCATTCAAAGAATCCTAATAGATGACACAGTACAATAAATTATAAAAAAGCCAAAGGGATAGGTGAATTAAAAGAGCGTGGAGTTATGTTTTTTAATTACATGATCTATTTGTCTCCAGAGAATACCTGTGTAAGCTTCAGTTAAAAGATCGTACCCCAAAATCTTGATAACTAATTTATTCTTCGTCACAAGGTCAAGAGTCTAATTGTCAAAGTTTGAAGCTATTTTGAAAACTGACGGTCGTCATGTTGTAGTATTGTGCTTAAAATGGTTTACACTACTGAGATTAATTCAATTTGCTCAGTAGAAAAACACATCATATTTCATCCGCAAAGTGTATGCCAATATTGCAAAACACGCACACAATATACCAAGACAGAGTTATCCATTCTTCATCACCACAGTAGAACAAAGTCTTCGCTGTGGAGTTGAACAATGGTAACTTTGACTTGGTATATTGTGTGGGTGTCTCGACTAAACTGTGCGCTTTATCAGTACATCATTTGGTAGGAATTATTTCATAACAAGTCAGAAGGTATAGTACAATCATTTCCGTTCCAGAACGAGTAGATAGAATTATTTGTGCCAGATATTTGTCCCGTTCGCATCTCAACTGTTTCCCATTAAGTGAACATTCGCAACCTCTCGAATTTTCTGTTAACGGAAAACACATAAAGTAATACAGGTATCGCCATATTGAAACTATATGATCATATGACTTACACGTGGCTCACAATAGAAACGTCATCTTGTTCATGTTGATGGGGATTAGATGTTACAGTTGTGTGCATGTTTGTGAATATCTGGACTTAAGGTAAATGTACAAATGTTGTATATGTTAATCTATTCGAGTATATTCTAGCCTGTTCTCAAGCATGGTGAAAGGCCAGATCAATTTTGGTGTGCGAAGCTAATTCTGATTTTATTCTGAGCAACGATATGTGTAATCAAACTGAAATATCAAACAGATGGACAGGCATTATATCTTTCTTTTGAAATAATCTTTAGAAAAATTAGCAATCATAGTCGATAAATGACAATATTGGCTTTATTACCAAGTAGACTTCAATACTTTCTATCAGTTGTAGTGTGAACATATAGTTCAGGTGATGGCAAATGCTCTGAAAAATATTTCAAATTGCTCACGACTTCATATCGAACGATTCAACTGACATTTCAAAATGCAATACTTAATCAAGTTCACAATAGAAAAACAAGATATATATTTGTTCATATTAATTTCAAATATTTGAATAAGTGGCATAGACCCTGTATTTCCTAAGCCACACCAAGACACTAACAAACAGCTTTTGCAAAATCAATAGCTATTCTACCTCTCCTGAAGCAAAAAAGTGTAAATAACAGCCATACACCTATGTTTACAGCCAATTTATTTTTTAAACACCAACACCATATCACAGTTTTCTGAGCTACAATCGCACACCCTAATGCATCCTTGCTTGTTTTATCGAAAATCAACACCCCACTCGACAGGACAGATCTTATGAAGTCAAAACAATAAATGTTTAAAACCTCCAGTTATAATGTATCTTTCCTACTGCGTGTTTATTCAATCTTTCCTACCGAATTCGTATTCAATCTTCCCTACCGCATGTATATTCAATAATAAAATACCATCAATTAATCATGGTTATCCAAGTGAAACTAACAAATATTGGGATCAGACACTAAACACTCAACTAATGTCAGACGAGGCAGCATCGCTCCCAGATTCCAATAAGTAGGATATATCTGGTAACAAAAGACAGATAGTAATTTTGCCAGTTTTTGTGCTTCTTCGTATATCTATGCCTGCAACAGATGCCTTTTGATTTAGCCTTGGACATTAACAGCAGACCTAGCCAAACCCACACTCATTTTTAATTTTGAAATAAGAACACAAACGCAGGTGCATTATTTTGGTCACCGCTGGAATAAATGCAAAAGTTCAATACGGTAGATCCCAATAGACGAAGTGACACACATACACTAAAATAACCAGGCATGACGTTGTCCCTTTGGTGACAAAGGTGACCCTTCCGCCTAGGTCCCAAAGGTAGGACAGGACCTTGTATGATGTACACTGGGCTACCTTCCGTATAATAATAACTAATGTTCTCCTTTTAATTCAACATATGCTCCCCAAAACATACAATACTATGTTTTCTACGCAGCCTTAAACAAAGTTTTAATTAATCTGATAACTGTTGTCATTAATTTTATAAATGTTATTAGAAAATGGACTGAGTTATGTTCACTTGCATGCATGTTGACGTGCAGAGATTTTGAAGTAAGTACACGTTACTAAATGGAGCCTTCGGTGGTATAACATTTAAGATCAGTATTGGGTTAGATCATTGATTCTAAAGGTTAATCAGAGTAATACATGACACTATAAAGAGATGATCCCATTGATAAACGACGAACTAATCTAACAGTTCACTAACTGTAAACATTGTATAATTAGATAATCAAGAGAATAATAAAGACAAGACATGACTGTTGTTTTTCTATTAAACCTTTAAAACTAGACTGTAAGACTTAGGAAAAAGATATTTAATCAATGTACATACACGTACAAATAAATTAACAGGATATTCACACCATGCGATTTAGATCGCATGATAAGGATATCAATCGCTAACTTATCAGAGTAGTTTGTCCGGTTCTGTTCTAAGAGACGATGATGTGGATACACGTAATTTTGGGTTTTCTATATTAGTAAGAGGATGCCTAACACACCCGTATCTGAACAAATCCGTACAGATGGATCTTTCCCTATTATAGATGATAATACTTCAATAGTCATCTATACAATCACTGACAAACGAGTGGCAGTTCGACAAGTCCGAAACATTTTCATGAAATTATTTTTATCTCTGGCAGAGACAGAACTTTGGCAATTCATATAATATTAGATTTCGTAGTTAATTACGTTCAGATAGTTAGTAAGGCTTGATCTCGCACTGCTTTAGTATTGTCACCTAAAATATCATTAGCTACAAAATGGGCTGTTCTTAAAAATCACAAACGCTTTTGTTATAATCTGTCATTTTGCTATTCCTCTTGAATCATCCGTTTCTGGTAACTGCGAAAACGTATTTGTGCAAATGCCCACTTTATCTTCTGTTGTTCTTGTTGCTGCTGTGGGGTTTATCGCCATTTGTCAGCACAAGATAGGCTATACGTGGCGGCCAGTATTAACGGTGGAGGAAGAACCCGGGAAAACCCCGGAAAGAACCACCGAAACACGAGAAGCTACTGGCAAGCTTTATTACATACCCACAAAGGCCGAAAGACTAGAACCCACGCAGACAGAGGTGAGATAGTAGTGATCCTTAACAGGGAGCGCTTTAGACCACTCGGCCACTTTATCTTCTGACTTTATCACACCAGCTAATGAATGATGAACAAACAATGTAATCTCTGTATCATTCTGTCTTGTTTTCACGCCGTTAATTTTCTTCCTTAATCGTTCATATTGTGTTAAAGTATTGTTATTGTTATTTTCTAGAGACTTGATAGTTTTCTCCATGTCAGTTTCTAATACAGAAATGTGTTGTGTCTGGCCAATGGGACAATGAAATACAACTATTTTGCTAACGTTATGTTTCGCCTAGCAGTCGTTTCACCAAACGAATGGTGTTCATGTGCTAGGAAATAATTTTATAAAAAATAAATCCTTGCTTTTTTCTGCTCTGCCCGACGGAGTTGTTATATAATCAAACAGGAACAGATATATAACAAAATAAAATTCACTCATACAGAACCTTAACGACTATCCAGCTTGGCATTATGCTAGAAACTACAGTATAGGTTGTTCTGTATAGCATGGTGAAGTTTTGCATTAATTGTTTAGGCCAGCGTCATTTAATATACCTAGTAGTGTCTAATGTCCTTTAAATATTTTGTGTAAACCGAATGAAATGCTTTTAGCTACATTATGTTATAATTCACGATGCTGTGTGGAACAAACTGTGACAGAAAACACTTTTCCAGAGGCTACGATCTTGACATTGTGTAAAACTGTGTTGTATAAGAGATGTTTGTTTACAGTTTGAGCAATCAACTTCAAGTTAAAAAAAACCGCTAAAATCGAATTGCTATACCCATATTTCTTACCAGAAGATTTTATCCTGCAAAGTTTTACCCTGTTAAGACCACTGTATCCATTGTTATAATTTCTTCCGAAACAACGTTAAATGTGATTTCAATTTATATTTTATTTCATTGGTCTTTTGCGACCCTAATTTCTTCTCATTCTCTATTCCTGTTATTATTAATGTATTGGTTGTGCACTTAGTATTTTCTCCAATTTAGATGTACAAAATAACTAAAGTATACTTTGAAATAGTCTGTAAAGCCAAGAACAGAAGTCATGTACACTTTTCATCCATGATTACTGTTGTTACTTTTCCCTTCGCTTTCTTTAAATTAAATTTTTAAACTAGACATATATTTATATGCTTAATCCTTTGGTCTCGTAATATCTCTGGTAAACAGGAAGCAATGAAATTATAATAAGTAACGATATGAAGTCTTCAAGATACCATTTTATCCGAGCATTTATGGGCATTTCAAACATGTTCATAACTGCATAATATAACCGACAACATGAATGTCGCATGGTAATTAGTATCAGTTATGACGTTTCGCACGTGTAATGTATTAAACGAAATATTTAGAGTCATTATGGAAATATATATGTATGTGTATTTTCCATAAATGTTTGAACGATCTCTCTAGAACTTATTCCCCATGCTCTCCTCTCTCAGTTTGCTTTTGATACAACTCCAGATTTTAATCAGTTATCTCTGAATACATTAATCTCGCACATTAGCAAAGAAATGCACTGCCTATCAATAGAACACAATGTTTTAGTTCATTCGTTCATATGGAATAATCTAAGTTGTCAAGCCACGTTTCTCTTCTTGATCTTGGTTTACAAATTCAGCTCAATGTAGATCTTTTGTGAAATTACCTGTTATGGTTGCTCTGTTACCCTAGAAAATGTGTCAGTTTTATTATTGCGACATTCTATCTTTTGCATCAACAATTTTAGTGAGTAAGTCGAATCTACCTCTAGTTAGCTTGAACATAATTTTCTAGTTAGCTTTAAGATATTAAAAGTCATCGCATACACGTATACACATATTAAGTGCATGTTGAAAGGTAAGAGTACACAAATTACAATTCAGTGAATAAAACGGGCTAAAGTAAATGGAGACCAAACCATCCTCAAGGTGTGATGTCGATAAAGCATACATGATTTTAATGAAGCTGATAGATAATGCAGACCTTCTTGGATATAATGCACACAAATTTAAATGATCAATTGAAGAGTAAAAGAGGAAAACACTTAGGAATAAGAAGTGCACAAAACAAATATACCACCGCAACGCTACTCTTAATTTCATTCACTTGATAAAAGCAGAAGTTTACTAGCAATATAAAATATACAATAGGACACTATATTAATGATAAACAGAGTTATAATATTTGAATTCTACAGGGAATTGCTAAATCTCACGAGAGAGAAAACTCGATATAGATGATGTTGCCTCTTGTACTTTATTATTTTACCTCTTTTATTCAAAACCCCCCAAACACATTTTTTTTCAACCATTAATGCATAATGCCAATTGATAAACGTCTTATGTTATAAAATGTCATCACAAACAAAAACAACAATACAATGAAAAAGCTTATGATTTTACAGCTGCTAACGTCACTATAAATATTAGTTTGCATTACATGCGTTAGTGTGCTTTATAACGTGTTTTCTAGAATGTACTTACATTACTCGCTAAAATATTAAAGTAGGTAATGGATATACACTTCTTTAAAACCAGTAGTTGGTGAGATATTTGCTAAAGGGATAGATGCAACGAACACAACACATCTGTG
Source organism: Sinohyriopsis cumingii (assembly GCA_028554795.2). Taxonomy (NCBI): domain Eukaryota; kingdom Metazoa; phylum Mollusca; class Bivalvia; order Unionida; family Unionidae; genus Sinohyriopsis; species Sinohyriopsis cumingii. The sequence continues at coordinate 57,391,652 of CM068826.1, forward strand.
ATACGTGTATTAGATCCTATGCGATTTTGATGCCTTTACTCTCACGGATTTGAGATTTTTTCATAAGACTTATGCAGTTGCATCATTTCGCTCGTCATTTTCATGTGTTTTCTGTTAAAATCTATGTTACTCAACTATCATCAAAGACAGAAATAGGCCAAACAAGCCTAAATCTTAGACACACAGTTAAATATCATCTTCAGTTATTTGTCAAGTGATTGTCTCTAAATTATATATGTAATTTGTATACATTATCAGTCGAAAGATGTTACATAATCAGACGCATCACTACTAAATCTATTAAATCTATCTTTCTGATAGTTTAGTTTATCTAATATATGCAAACATTTCGTATGCACGCTTTTGCTTTCTGTTGATTTGTTTTTAAGACCTTGTCAGTTAAACCTTTTCCAGTTATTTCATTGTATGTTACGATTGTATATTGTTTTTCACTGCAGTTTCTGTTCTTCGTTTCATGGGATATTATTATGCACGATATATTTACTTTCACAACCGTTACGTTTTATCGTCTATAAGGTACAATCCTTTAAAAGGTATGTCTTGTTTTCTTATAAATGAGGTGTCGTAAATTGCTCGACAAATTACGACAAAGCACGTTTTTAACAAAGTAAGCATTAAATGAAAACGATTACCAACTATTTGTTAGAATTAACTGAAAAGGTAACAGAAGCATGCCGTAATATCATTGTTGGTGAAATCTCTTTTTACAACTCAGCAAGACAATATTTTTCGATATTAACTGATTATATTATTTTTATTAGTGGCATATTAGTCGGTTTGTGTTTGAAGTCATGATACAACGTGTAAATACAGCAGGACAAAGAATGAAAACAAAGATATAAAGATAACTTAACTATCTAGTTAATATTTTTTTCAAACGCAAATTTCACAATTTCTTTTCTTACTGTATATAAGCATTTTAATCTTGTTCTCGTATGTTATATAATTTACATCGTAATCAATCTTGTTATCTGTTTATGAGCTTCTGGAATCACATTTCTTACCACGTGAGTTCTGACAGTAGTATATATTTCTAGAGTATACATAAATGACGACTTCTGCAAATTGTTGCTGTAACCAATAAACCAACATATTTTTATCGCCTTATCATTGGTTAACAAAATATATCCACAGAAAAATAACGTTGTTTACCTAATTTTGGAACCTGTCATATTTCTCAAACGTTATGTATGTGTTTCCATCAAAATCATATCGGTATTTACCCAAAATCCAACTTCCCATCAATAAGTTGTGCCTTGTAAAGTTTAAAAGGTAATGAATATACTAGATCCACCTGTTGGAGACATGGTGCAATACACGGACCAGGACTTTGACATTATTGAGGAGGACCTATTGGAGATCGACATCAGAGAAGCCATCAATGACTATAAAAAATGGAAAATCTCCAGGTGAGGATGGCATTCGCCCATAAATGCTTAAGTCGGAAGATACAGAAAAACCAAAATTCCACGGAGAAATATTCCAAAAGATATGGAGGCTCGAAGGAACCCTCTAAAAGTTGAAACGTAGAATCAGAGAGGAGTTATGATTATAAGGAAGAACAGGCTTATATAAGGAAAGTAAAAGCCTTTGATTTTCCAGATTTTCGCCCTCTAACACATACCGGAGAAGACAATGGAATGGGTCAATGCCATTTAAATTAGATCAATAGAAAGATAAATAGACTATGAAAAGGCTTTTGGCAACCTTCGCTTTGACTCCTTCTCGAAAATACTAAGGTTTTTGTGATATCTGCAAGAGAAACAACCGGTAGGTCCAGAAAGACAAGCATGAAGGTAGGACTGAAGATAAACTGCAAGAAAACCAAATGTATGAGAAAAACCAAAAAAACCAACGATCGTATCACAGAGAAAAAAAACTCAGTTGAGGAGGTACATACATTCTCACGTCTTGGTAGAAAATTATCACAGTTGGAGAGCAAGAGAAAGTAGCGGCAACGAAAATTATGAAAGCAAATCTATCCTTCGGTATGCTAAACTACAAATGGAAGTCCAAACAACTATTACGCAAGAGCAAGCTGAGAATTTTCCGAAGCAATGTTATTAGGGTGCTAATATACGGTTCCTAATGCAGGACACTAACATCACGGATAGCATATAGCCTGCAACCTTTCGAAACAAGTGACATGGGAAGATTCTTGGAATCTACTGGGCAAACAGGATTAGTAATGAAGATCTTCATCGAAGAACAGAGTCAACAAATGTCACTGGGGGCACCGAATAAAACAGCCCTCCGCTGCATCCCAGACCTGAGACGAACGAAGAATCAGCACCAAGAAATACTGAATAGAATTGTGGCGAAACAGACCTGGAACACCATCACACGTACGGCTGCAAATTGACAGTATTGACGCTTTATCGTCGAAACCTTGCTTAAACATGGGACACAATGCAGGATGAGTGCGCGAGTGTACAGCTGAAACAGGTTGTGTAACAGATCTTTAATTTTGTACATTACCACCTAAAATAAAGCTAACATAAGATCAACACATTGATTTAATAAAGATATTTATTCTTCTATGCGGCCGTTGCTATCTTATAGAAAAGATCGTACGCCTGCCTTTTCATCAAACCTTAATATTTAATTTAATTTTTCAGTAAGAACTTTTCTACGCTATTAAATTGTTTCAGCGCCGTAACTATTTACTCATGTAAGCATATCTTACATAATGCAGTCTTTACAAAATCCTTATGTCAAGGATTATATTCGTCAGGACCATTTTCAATAAGAGATTTTCCTTTCCATTCATGTATATCCCGCAATGATGAGGCTGAATATCAACTTTACTTAAACTTATGTTAGTTTTTGTAGATCAATGTCATTGTTCCTTATATTAAAATATTTATAAAGAATTTGGCAGTATTATTGGCTTCATGGTTAATATATTTATCTATTTATTTATGTTTCTATTTATTTTTCTATTTTCCTATTTATTTATTTATGTTGTGTGGTGGAGGGGTAATGTAGTGAAAATAAACCTTTTTGTCGTTGTCAATTTTTGTCGAATTTAGCACACATGCGCATCAACTAAACGATATAATTCGATTGCTTAGTTTGTTTGTCTTATCTATCCCTCATTCCATTATAAATATGTCATTACGATTTGTCCGCAAAAGAGTAATGCAGCACATTCCAAAGGCTATCTTTGCTATCGGTAAAATACTTTAGTTGTCTCGCCGATTTATAAGCTCCATATATCTACAACTGAAAATATGACTTATGACCTCTCCTTTTTGGACCAGATTTGGTACATTTGATTAAACTAGCCAGCTTTGCAAATAGAACAACAGAATGAAAGAAAGATAGATAGAGAGAGAGAGGGGGGGGGAAACATGATCTAAAATATGTTGTGGTAGCCTTACATATGACCCTAAAGTCAACCTGCTTTATTATCACTCATAAATATAATTGATTACCTGAACTACCATTAAGAAAACGACAATGTGAAGTTTGCTCATGATGAAAGATATTTTTAGACACAAGCAGTAAAATTTCATTCAAGAAGAGCATGCAAGTGATCACGTGTTTTCTATATTTCAGTCACGTTTTGTTTTATCCCGCTTTGTTTCAGTTCATTTATATTTATTTACAAATGTATTTGCACACATAAACGAAAGCTGGACTTAAAATAAATAGACCCGCTCACCAGACTTGATTCACATCCATATAAGCGTCGCTATTATTTAATACCAATTGTGTTTGAATACCTTAACTGTTGGTGAAAACAGTTATCAAAGTATAAAATTATACATTTGTTTTCCAGACTAACACAGATGGAAAAAAAATAGTTTACAGTGAGATAAGTGCTATTGACAGAGACAATGGTATCAACGCTCTGTTTACATATAGAATGGAGGTAAGATTTATGCTTCGTGGAACTTATATCCAATTAACCCTAATTTATTTCATGATCTTATAATTAAGACATTTCTAAAACACATCTGTTATCCCTCATATTTAACGGATTATCCAAAGATATTGTTAAACAACAGCATATCGTTGTGACGCAGAGCATAGTAGTTAGGAGTGTGTATCATGGTTTTATTCATTTTTAGCGAAAAGGACGATGAGATCGCAAAAAAAGGATAAGATATGTTTTACTAAGATACAGTGATTCTATGCCTTTACGTATTACAATATCTTTTAGAAATTTGCAATATTCTCCATAACGTCATGCAAACTTACAAATATATCAATATTGATATCCTTTGATGTTTAGCTAGTAGTTGTATATATTGTTCTTCATAGTGTACTGTTTAGGTTGTGTTCAACGTCAAACGATGCTGACGCACACTTCATTTAGTCACACATCTCTTTGAATCACTAAACTTGTAATTACTCCTTTCTACCCACACTGGCACCTGACATATATAAGTATAACGTTGATATCGTTTACCGCCAACAAAACATGTCAAAAAGTTATACCTATATTCATCTGGTGGGAAATATGTGATCCATAAACAACTCAGATGCTCCAAGTTGTATAGAAATCTTTCAGTTAATTCGTTCAAGCTGTACGTTATGAATGTATAGCAATTTTGATGTACTTGTTGATGTTAATAATACTGAAAATTAAAAGCAATGTAGCATTGAATAAAATTGTTCATAAACCCATGGATGTCATATGAATTCTTTTTTAAACGAATCATCGTGTTACTAAAGTTATTTCAAGTATGAAAGGCATAATATTTCATCCAAGACATCGACACTTAGAAAACAGGAACTAATTTATCAAGTCCAAGCCGTAATAGCCAGTGAGATTTGTTATTAAGCATTATTCCAAACAGTGTATAGTAAGGACACAATTTTGACAATAATATGGTACGATGTGGTCTCTCTATATATATATGCCTGTCACAGGATGAAGCCGGGTTGGGACCGGATTAGGGAAGACACCAAAAGCAACTGCGTTTACAAGATGTTTATTTATAAACGCAATTTAAATATAACAAATCTGACACCATTATAATCAAAAGATAAGGAAAATATAAAGTTCCTAACATGGAACTATCAACAATTAACTCAACGAAGAAAACAAAACTGCACATTAATTTAACAAATGGAATTTCAAAACAAACGTGAATTCCTATCACCGATCAACAAAATAAAAGTGACCTACACCTCAGTATAAAAGGTCTTGAAGGTATCGTTCAAATAACGATTTACAAAAGAATGTAATTATGAATCGTTCAAATAACGATTTAGAAAAGAATGTAATTATGAATCGTTGAAATAACGATTTAGAAAAGAATGTAATCATGTATCGTTCAAATAACGATTTAGAAAAGCAGTGTAAATTAATAACCTATCGTTCATAAAACGGTATTGAAAAGCAGTGCAAATTACGAACCTATCGATCGTAAAACTATATTGAAATAGAAATGAAATGATGAAACCTATCAATCGTTCACGCAGTGGCATTGCAATACGAATGAACAACATTATAAACCTATCGATCGTTCACACAACGGCATTGCAATAGGAATGAACAACGTTATTCATATCAATCGTTCACATAACGATATAGCACTACGTGTAATTATTCGCCTATCGATCGTTCACATAACGATATAGCAATATGTAATTATTCGTCTATCGATCGTTCATATAACGATATAGCAATCCGTATAATTACTCGCCTATCGATCGTTCACATAACGATATAACAATATGTGTAATTATTAACGTATCGATCTTTCATATAACAATTTAATAGGGATGAATGACATGAACATATCGATCGTTCATATAACGATAGTAATGAATGGAATGATAAACCTATCGATCGTTCACACGACGATAGTAATGAATGGATTGATGAACCTATCGATCGTTCATATAACGACATAGCAATAGGGATGAATGACATTAACCTATCGATCGTTCATATAACGATAGTAATGAATGGAATGATGAACCTATCGATCGTTCATATAACGACATAGCAATAGGGATGAATGACATTATGAACCTATCGATCGTTCATATAACGATAAAACAATAGGAATGAATGACATGATCCTATCGATCGTTCAGATAATGACATAGCAATAGGGATGAATGACATAAATGCAGTTGTGGAAATAACATGGAACAGTACAACTATCTTGGCGCCCATTCGACGACCAAGATGTTAACTCGGGTTCCACGTGCTCTAGTAAATGGTCAGAGAAGCACCCACGCATGGTCCGCTCCTCTCGGTCTGCTGAAGGATCCCCACACATCACAGACCCGTTGGTCGCTAAGCCCTGGTCCCTCGCACCGAGAAAACCAGTTCCCTCTTCCGATCCAACGTCACCAAAACACAGCGTATACGTCACAGTAACCCCCACAGAGTTCTGTGACTCCACATCAAACGATCTACAAGGCATGGCAGGCATGTATAAAGCAGCTCTACAGCTGGCGACTCCACATCAAACGATGTACACGGCATGGCATTTACGCAGCTAAAATGATAACTAAACAGTGTAGTATACATGACACGGTTAAGTACTTCTTCAGTCATATGTAGCGCATGCGCGCACATGAATTCATTACCCAATACATTAATTGTTTAATGCAAACATTGTATAATTAAATACAAGTTGTCTGTTCGGTTGCAACAAATAGCTATCTCGAACCAGACCATAGTAGTTATAATATAGCGTTGTATAACCTAGGTATTGACTCTCCGTAGAATTTAGAATAAATATATGTTTCCTGCTCGTTAGCTACTGCATTCAATGAATATGTTTGCAGATAGAAGTCTTTTTGAAACATTAAGGTTCTAAAACATCTAAAGCATAAAAACAATTCTGTCATATAGACGAATAATAATAAAGAATTTCATTACCTCTACAGCTGGAGATTTGCTCCTGTAAAGGGGTGAGCGTCCTGACAAGACTTGGCTTAATGTGATTTGTTTATCGAGAATTTGCACTATATGTACACTAGCTGTGACAGATATGCGCAGCTAGGTACTTAGTTTCCCCGCTGCAAGCCATTTGTTCGTGCAGCATGGTCTGAATTTCGCTCAGGATTTCGAAATAACTAAGACGAAAAAAAATATACCACCCTCGGGTGACGCTGTACGCGGCAACGAAACCCGAGTACATTTTTGACAACATATACATATTGATATTACTCCTACCCAATTCCGTGACAATGCCTGTCTGTATGTTTGACTGTATGTATCCATGTATCGATGTATGTATATATATATATGGATGTAAAGTAAATTCTTTAAATCGATATGCTAGATGAGGTAATACTTTTTTTTTTATTTTGTATTAATTCATTTATTATTTTACTTTCGCAGCCAAAAACAGAGGTAAGAACTATCTCCAACACTCATGGTTTTATTTATCACTCATTGTGCTAATTGTTTTCTAAATGATATTATTTCCTGCCGAACACAAATCCTGGGGTCACATTGTTGCTAAAATGTACGACACTAGAATTTCAAACATATTGTGTTTTTCTCATGACTAATTATGATGTTAAATTGCACAAACTTGAAGGAAGAGAATCTTATCATAATATTCGTCATCGTGCAGGACATGTGGAACATAACATAATAGTATAAATAACATGCCCCAAATATTTTAAGTAAGTCATCTGTGCTCTATATTACATTTCATACTTTCGCTAATAATGGAATTTATCATCTTAACAAATTTGTTGAAAGTGCGAGTTTAGGTTGTCATATATAAACATATCAAAAACAAATTGCCTCTCTCTCTCTCTCTCTCTCTCTCTCTCTCTCTCTCTCTATATATATATATATATATATATATATATATATATATATATATATATATATATATATATATATATATATATATATGTGCGTGTGTGCGTGTGTGTGTGTGTGTGTGTGTGTGTGTGTATGTATGTATGTGTGTGTGTGTGTGTATGTATGTATGTATGTATGTATGTATGAGTTTAGAGTAAGAAACTGATTAAACTCAATGAAAAGCTGTTGCATACATATGGTAAGGGCTCTCGATAAATAATGTGTATTAGTGACTTGTTTACATCGAAATAAGTCACAACTTCAGTGACACATATACATCAGACAATTTACCACATACCGCATAAAAACACTCTACCTGTTTGGAGTTACCTTCCTTGTGCCAAGATCAGAAAGTGTTTGTTGATTGAAGAGCCCGAAAATCTTTTTGAACTTTGATTAAGTGCTTCCTTGAATATATTATTTTTCCTGCAAAGAAAGAGCTGTTAGATAGTAATCAATGAACACAGTATTTGATATTGTTATATTTACTTGAATAGATAAATAAGCAACATTGCACAAAACCCCTCTTATGATTTTCGCTGTTCTTGCTGCTGAGAATGATTAGACACTCATGGTTTAGGTTACAAAATGACATTGGAAATAAATGTATTGCAATTTTTTAAAATTATTATTATTATTATTATTATTATTATTATTATTGACTAAAACCGCTCCGGTGGGCTAGTGGTTAGAGCGTCCGCCTCGGATGCGGCAGATTGTGGGTTCGATCCCCGGCCGAATCATATGAAACACTTACGAAAATGGTACTAACAACTGCCTCGCTTGGTGTTAAGCATTAAGAGGTTAGTGTTAGGACTGGTCGGCCTGGTGTCAGAATAATGTGACTGGGTGGGACATCATGCTACATGTCTACGTCATGATGCCCCAGTGCTAGACATCACTATAAACTGTCACACTGCAGGCATCGTAGCGATATGACTGAAAAATTGTTAAAGGTACGTTAAAAATCCAAATCACACACCCACACATTATTTACTAAATGAATTTAAGATAGTTCCTTGCAGCGACGAATACTTAGTGATAGCTGTTGCTGAATTCAATTATCAGAAAAGATAGGATTATTTTGGTTTTACTTCATATGTCAAAAAGATAAGACATATATAAGAGTAAATGCATTTTGAAACTTGTAAAAACATTGTAACTAATCACAAGGTTACAATCGTTGGAACAAAGGAATCCGTTGCTAAATAACGTTGTTTATAAATCTACTAAATCTACGAACTGCATGGTGAATAGTTATTGTTTTAGGTTGTTGAAGTGGTTTTAGTTGCTTCATTTTTGTTTTCGACCCTGCATGTATCTCATAATTTCTATATGACATATGTTATATTTCAGTCTGAGTATTGGAGTGCTATATACAATGAAACGTTTCAAATTGATCCTATAAACGGAACACTGTATCTTTTGAGGGATTTAGATTACGAGAATAACAGCTTTTATCAGTTTACTCTTCTAGCGAAGGTATGTAAACTTTCGTTTTATTAATCTGTTTACCTCTTTCTACACAAAACACACTCATGTCATATTGTTTTCAATATGTCTCAGATTGTAGACGTTTCGTTTTATCAAATATGCTTGACTTTACACAAACCATGATCGTTATGTAACATAAATCAGGTAGCTTATGTCACTTGATAATCTATTATAATCTACAAGAGGTTAGGATCTCATTGTTACTAAATTAGTGTTAAAGCAAAAACATTTATTTTTGGGCGAGCTTATTCATCATCGCTTAAGTAACCATGTTAAAGGTGCGATATAACATGTAAATAGTTGCATTGATATCTACTGTGTATGAAAGTACAAGTGACACTCAGCAGCGCATACAATGTAACAACTTACTAGTATTTCTTTTACAAAGAGCTAAAATGAACAGTATGTACTTTGGAAACTTATCGAATCATTTCTAACAGGTTTTGAATTATCTTTATTTCAGCATAAGGGAAAAACGAAAGGCTCTTTTTGTTCTCATAATGTATTCATTATCTATACTCAGAATTATATAATGTCATGTCCAGAACTAACATTTAACATATAATAAAGAAAATCTTGAAATCCTACAAATTCATTCCAAACAGTTTAAATCTCTACAAAGGTAACAATAAAGACAAATGTTTTTCCTTTGAAATGAAAGGAACAAACCACGCATATGTTTAAACACAATTTATATTTGCAATACGTTTTGCCAATTCTGTGTAATATGCAAAGGAGGATATACAATGAGACAAACGTTTTCAATGGTTTGCTACAGGCTTTACTTTGAGCTGGGTGTAAGAAAACTATAATAAAGGAAACAAATGCATTCTTCAAAACAACAAAAAAAAAAACAAGATAATACTAATGTGAATAAATAATTAAAATGTTTACCAGTGGTTCAGGAAAATGATTATGCAATGGTCTTTAAAACTGAATGTATAATCTTATTTACTTAATCTATCCAATGTAGCAAACGTAGTACCCTCAACAATTATAAAATTATTACTTATAAATGTAATGAAATCTCACTCTCTCTCTCTCTCTCTCTCTCTCTCTCTCTCTCTCTCTATATATATATATATATATATATATATATATATATATATATATATATATATATATATATATATATGTGTGTGTGTGTGTGTGTGCGTGTGTGTGTGTGTGTGTGCGCGCGCGTGTGTGTGTGTGTCAGTGTGTGTGTAACTGTGTGTGAACTTTAACATAACAACAAACAGCAATCTGATATCTATCTTTTATTTCAGGATACCTGCAACCTTACTGCGGTACCGGCTAGTCTGTCCATTATGGTCAAGGACGTACAGGACAAACCCCCTTTCTTTATAGGATTACCTTACATGAGGATAATTCCTGAGGGGAATTACAATGTAAACGATGAATGCATTTTTTAAATTTTTGGCCACATTGCGAATTTAAAATACGCACTCAATAATCTGAGTTAGTAGTTTCTGTTTTTGACATGTAGCCTTTGAATTCCTAGGTAGTAGTCTCTGCTTGAGGGAGTTTTTATACTTAGTTCTATCTAAAGAGTACCTATTGAATTCCGAGTTTTAGAGTATCGCATCATACAAGATATTTTCCCCATAATTTCTTGCATTGCTGGAATAGACGTGTACACCATTGTGGGAGAATGTATTTTAAAATACTCGACATCAGCACGTTTGAACTGATTTATCCTCAAATATACTGCAATCAGAGGTACTGCAGAAAAATAATAATTTACAAAAGGTGGTTGACAGTTTATTGTACATCTACATAGGACAGAAAACACAGGAAGAATATAAGTCGGGTGCTATAAATATTACAATAATAATTCTAATAACTATATAGGTAGAATACAAAATATTGCTATGGGTAAAATAAGCCTTTAGTTCTAGAGTCTGGTGACTTGAATTACACATCGCTATTAAGAAATTGGTTAGATTATATCATACATCTAAAACAGCATTATAATAAAGATCAAATATATAATTATTTGCAATTATTAAAAAATGTTTCTCAATGTTAAATATTATATAGTATATGATTTGATATATGAACTGCATTTCATGTTGCTTTTTAAGAGAAAGGTTGCTCTTTTATACATGTATGATAACGCTTGCAGCAAATATTTCATAAATATTGCTTTCATACATATAAATCTGTAAAGAATGACTATGTTTACATTGTAAGCCTATCTGCAAATATTCTTTTCGAAAACATCTGTAAGAGTCATCGAATCATTGTAGACGTTTTCTTCTTATAAATTCCACCAAATATGCTTACGGAGCTGCCACGAAGCTACTGTTTTATCAAATCATAAGAGATTTTCAAACTTACAAAATTGAATGTTTGCTTTGTTAGGCAAGTTCCTGCATATACTATCTTTGTATTTTTCTCTGTTCCTTGAAATATATACTATATACACTCCGAGTATTCCATTATTAAGGAAAAAGATATAAAGCGCTCCTTTGTTTTCGCTTTCAGAATATACAGATACTGCGAGTTGAGGCTTTCGATGGGGACTTAGGGATTCCAAATAAAATCAACTATTCCTTGAACAAAAGTAAGTATTTAGTTTGTAAGATGACATACATTTTTCAGCAGGGAGACATCCCTTTTAGTGGCTTTTCATGTATTTCTTCTATAATATAAACTTGTCAGAATAAAATGCTATCTTATAAGTTAATGTGACATTTTCAAACTTTTACTATTTTAAAGATAATCTGTGTGAATTGATAGTATATTGAAGTATTTTGTACAAACGATGCAGATTGTAACTGTATATTTATTTTGCAAGTTTCTATATAAACGAGAATCTTCCTTGCGAGATAAGTATCAATCAATTGTATAGGTATCAAAATGGTATAACAGTATTTGAGCAAATATAAACATGAGTATTCTATAAACATGAGTATTCTGGAAGGTAGCAGTTGACTTGAACATGTATTTTAGATTAACTAAGATTCTTAAAGCCTTAACTAGCTTATCCGGCGAAAACATACCCCAATCACATTACATTATGATAACTTTCCTTTCTACCTCCTAATGCAGCTGTCCCGGTAAGACAGAACTATTATGTAGACAAAGGGAAGCTACTCTAAAATATTAACTCCCCGTTCTACTAGATAGAATGTTACATGTGTATCGCTTTAAACCCTACTTTCACTGCAGTTTGCTAAAAAATATCTTCAAGACAGTAGAGTTTAATTATATAAGTTTATAACTTAAATTGAATCTCTCACAATTCTTTTTCAATGATGCAGTAAGTTTAAATGCTGGTTTCTTTTCGTGCATAAAACATATTTTGTAAACTCCAGTTAATTCCTATATATTTTCGTGCCTTTTGTTATTGTCACATGTGATTTCAATCGGTAAACTTCAAATTCACTGGTGAAGACCTTGGGCTTTCTAATTATGAAGTATTACACCTGTAATATGATTTTGTTTGCTAGGAATTTGATATTTTCCAGAAATTTGACAGTTTGACTCTTTTTATAATTACCTAATATTAGAAACACTGTTTCTATTTTTGACTTAGTTCCCGACCGTGATTCAGGAATCACTGAGACAAGTAAACAACTTACTATTTTTATTTTATTCTTGGAGTAAAATGACTGGTTTTTATCATGGTCATACTGGGTGTACGTGATTTTAGATTGTAAACAGCACTATTTTGCAGTTCTGGGATTTCCGAAATTGCGCAGTAGTTAGATTTATTAGTTATGTTTACATAGATATTTATGTTTGGACTTTTACCTTGGACACTGGAAAAGTGTTTGTTTATGACCAGTTTGGAGTTATATTTTAATTTTTATTCGAATTATTTTGATTTTAAAAGATTAATTCTTTTTCTTGGAAATATTTTAGTGCTTATACAGAATTCTTGGTCAAAGACTATTCTCTAAATTTAGTTGGGAAATTCAAACACCTGAATATTATTGTTTGTGGCTCTACAAAGAGCGTCTCTGACAACTCATATTGGTTGAAGAGTTTAAGAATGTGTCATTAGTGAGATTAGGATTTATCTTGACGAGCATAAAATCGAAACATTGGAAAATGCTGACGAATATGATTTCTTTAGCTCATAAAATTTCTTTTGCATATACGACTTCCAATCAACAGTCTTCTGGCAGAAACGTATGTGAGCTTGAAAGTAGTCAAGCCCTTCTACTCTCAAACTACTAAAAATCAAGCTTCAGATAAGCTTGACACAAGATCCTTTCTTCGTCCTACGTGTACCTGTTGCAAGAAGAAAGGACATGTTATTTCTGCTTGCTACAAATTTGAAAATAGGCATCCAAATCAAGACTGACCTATTCCAAATGCTCTTATTTATAAACCGTCAAGGCCACGATCATGTTGGTACTAAACACAACCAGTCTAATTTTATTGTAAAGGATTATGAACCATTTACATTGAAGGGTTCTATATCACTCGTGGGTGTTTCGGACTATCCTATCCCTATTCAAATTTTAAGGGACACAGGAGCTTCACAGAGTCTTGTTTTGTCAGGTACTTTGCCTTTTTCTGATAAGTCTTCTTCCAACGAGAGTGTTCTTATTAAGGAATTAGAGCGCGGCTTTGTTAATGTTCTTCTCGATTGTATAAATATGTCATCAGACTTGGTCTCAGGACCCGTGACTGTTGGCACAGGGTCTATTTTACCCGTTGATGGTATTAATTTATAACTAGGTAATTACCTAACTTGAGACAAGGTTGTGGGTAATCCACTTTTAACTAACAAGCCTTGTTTGGATCAGAAAATCTATCAAATTGAGCAAGAAGTCTCTGATTTATTCTCAGCCTGTGTAGTTACCAGAGCTATGACAAATACAGCTCTTGAGAATGATGCTGATAAGGAAAATATTCCTTTAGCTGACACATCTATTGTTCAGACTTTTGATGAGGTCAGTTTTGCCCCTTTCTTGGATCAATCAGAAGGTATTGATGACAGTGATCCTCTTGTCACTACTCATTCTCTTTATTCTAATCAGTGTGACAAACGACAATCACTTCTCGTTGAACAGGATAAAGATCATGAGACATCCTGTTCGTTTCAAAGGGTCATCAGTTAAAGTGAAACAACTGAAATACCTGTCTGTTATTTTATTAAAAATGGAATTCTTATAAGAAAATGGAGACCTCCCGAGGTACCTGCTGACTACGAGTTTTCCATGCTATCAAATTGTAGTTCCAAAATCTTACAGACAGGAAATACTTAGTCTTGTCCATGAAGCTCCTTTGACTGGTCATTTAGGGATTAATAAGACTCATCACAAGATCTTGATTCACTTCTACTGGCCACCAAATAAAAGTGATGTTTTTAAATACTGTAGATCCTGTCCAATGTTATGAACACCCAGTCAGAAGATACCTAAGGCTCATCTACAACCGATTCCTGCCTTTGACGAACCATTTAGTGGAATTATGATTAGATTATGTTGGTTCCTTACGTAAGACCAAGTCAGGTAACCAATACCTGTTGACAATTATGTGTGCGTCAACAAGGTTTCCAGAGGGCAATCCTTTGAGAAATATTAAATCTAAAGAAATAGTAAAAGCCTTGATAAAGTGTTTTTACTGCATTTGGCCTTCCCAAATCTGTCCCGTATGATCAAGGGTAAAATGTCATGTCTGGATGTTTTCAGCAAATTATATATGAATTAAGCATCAAACGATTTAGATATTCTGGCTCTGAGAAAGATGTAATAAGACTTTGAAATATATGATTTTATCATATTGTTTTGATACGTGTAAAGACTGGGATGAAGGTATTCATTTACGCTTGTTTGCTGTTAAGGAATCAGTTCAAGAATCTCTAGGATTCAGTCCCTTTGAAATGTTTTTTGGACATGCTGTGCGTGGACCATTGCAGTTGTTGAAAGAGAAACTTTTTTCTAATGAAGATACTGAAATTAATCTTGATTATGTTTCCAATTCTAACTATAAGTTGTCAAAGGCTTCAGAGGTCGCAAAAGCAAATCTGCACTCTACTCAATCACGAATAAAGTCAAGATGTGATAAAAACTCAAAGGAAAGGAGTTTCCAACGTGATAATAGAGTCCGGGCTCTGCTGCCTATACCATAAAATCCTCTTCAGGCCATGTATTATGGTCTATACACAGTTGACAGGAAAGTAAATGATTTTGAGATCATAAATACTCCTGGGAGACGAAAACAAAAACAACTTTGCCACATAAACATGCTAAAGGGGTACATTGATCGAGATAACCAGGTTTAACATGCAATTAATTTACATGCAACTGTTCAACTCAGTGAAGACTTAAGTGAAAGATTATCATCGGATTCTACTGATAATGGAGTGGAAAATCCTTGGAATTCAGAACTTATGAAAGATCTGGACCAGAAACTTTCACATTTGCAACAGCAAGAAAGAAATAAACTTAAACATTTATTAGTTGAATATAAGCACTTATATCCAGATGTTCCTACAAGAATCAACAACATTGTCTATGACGTTGAAATTATAAATTCCGAACCTGTGAAGCAAACAGGAATACATGGAAACAAATTCAGTATTTGCTCTAGAATGATTTTATTGAGCCCATTAAAAGTAACTGTAGTTCACCATCGAGTTCACCATTTATTATTGTTCCAAAACCAGGTAAAACATTCCGTATCGGCATTATTTACAGGAAGGTGAAACGTGCGACGAAAATAAATTCATTTCCATTACCAATAATCGACTACTGTATTGGTAAGATCAGAAACGCCAAGTATGTCACCAAATTTGACCTTCTGAAAGGATTTCTGCAAATTCAATTATGGGAAAGAGCAAAGGAAATTTCGACATTTATGACTCCAGATGGACTTTATCAATATAAGTACTTTTCAACGTCTCATGAATATGATTTCCTCTGGCCTAGACAATTGTGATGTTTACATCGATGATGATGTCATCATCTACAACGACAACTGGAAAAATACATCTGGCAACAATTCGGAAATTCTTTGCCAGCCTCACATATGCACGTTTGACAATTAATTTATCCAAAAGTGAGTTATGCCGTTCTAGTGTTTGCACAAACTACAATATATCCGATTGCCCCACAAATCGAAGCATTCTGGACCAATGATTTAACAACATATATACCCAGACAAGGCATAGCGACCTCCACTGTACTCAAGAAATCGATATCGCCTCTATTGCATCCATGTCCAGGAAAATCCTACTTCACTCCTAGCACCATTTAGGTATAACCTGATCTAAAAGGATTTTTGAGCTTTAAACGTGGAGAGGACTTCAACAGCAGAAGCTCCGTCATTTGAGGAGATGCAAGGGATACTGGTGTGTTGCCAGTTACTTGTGTCACGCATGATGCCTCACAACTCTCAGCACCCGTTGCCAGATGGCGAACTTATTTCATTTTCTCTTGACACAAAATGTTAGCCCCTGTAACAATCAGAGGATACTGTACCATATCTCAGAAAAATTCAAATTTCACGGAAGAGACAGTTTGGGTTACAGGACGTTAATATTCAACCTGCGGCCCATTTTGACATATCCATATCACGCTCATTCACACATTTCCCCAATAGAATCTCGCACATGATTTGTCATGGCTAAACACGTCTAAGTTTGAGACTTTGTCTTCTCCCTCGCTGAAACATATATCATACATGACTTGCAAATTATAATAGCTCTAACTGCATCATGCAGATTGAGTGAGCTCGACATATAACTGCATGCAGGTTAATTCTGATTGTTCAGTCATTCTAATGACACAGCATGGTTCCTACTAAGAACAGCTTGCTCTCACTAGTCAAGCAATACTAACGAATCGTTCGTCCTCCTGAATCAATTAGTAAGAGAAGTTAAGCTGCTAATGTTACCTCAGATGTTACCTGCAATGTAAAGAGTACTCCAACCGCTAAAGACACGGGTGCAGGGCATAACCCTGCAAGCGCTGGTCGCTTGGCTTAATGGATGTATTCTTAACTCTTAACGCTCACATGATGATGTACACTAATGAACATTTTAGCTCATTAAATATGAGCTAAGTCATTGGGCCTGGCCTGTAACGTAACGTTTTAATTAGGGAATAGCAGAAGCAGTATGTCAGTCTGTATTCATTAGCTTCCATTTTCATCAATGGCATCGATGGGAAGAGAACTGAATCTCGTTCGCTTAGTTGTATATTTGCAGACAGTGACTACCACAGTCATGAAAGCACAACCTCGACCTAGACATGGATGTGCCACGTTCGCTATATTCGCCTGGGTAACCTTTGATTTTGAGACAATAATCAAGTGCAGAATCCCACGGGGATCTCCGACGCATGTGTATAACCATACTGTCTCTTGTTGTACTAAGCTAACTTTGGAGAAATTTATCATTTCAGTAGAACAGTCGTGATTATTCTGGTTCGCATAGGTTCTGGTAGGGTGCTTAGCATTTCCTCATCATCTTTCATGTTTTATTAATGCAATGTGATCATTTATTTTTACAGGAGAAAGCAAATATTTTAGTAAATTTTGTTTCTCCTATAACACTTACCTGATCACATTGTGAATAACTCCTCCCACCATTCCTCGCAATGCAGGGATTTTATAAGTTATTGCTCAAGTAAAACCTGGTTGAGACTAGTATACCGGTAGCCATCAAGCGGGTTGAATAGGGAGTTAAGTCGTAAAAGTTGATTCTTTTTGTTTATATAATAGAAAGACTGAAATACATTTCCCCCCTTTCCGGGACAGCTGTATCAAACAAAGATATCCTAATTTAATGTGATCAAATAATTATTATAGGCAAATTATTATTTAGTTTTTTAATAGCTTTCTGTATCTAAACATCTGATGCGGAAGGAAATTATAGTGACTTACTATATTAATGCTAAATTATAGGCAAGATTAATTTTCAGGTCACAGGTAAATGATTTAAGGTTTCATTTGTAGCAATTCAATGTTCTGAGGACGACAGAGGGTGTAACTTCTGCAGAAAATTGTTTACAATAAATTCGTCAACAGGTGATATCACAGTTAACGGAACTCTTGATTGGGAAATGGAGGATGTACTAGACATTTATGGAACTTGCAATGTAGAAGTTGAGGTAATTATAATTTACTGACCTATGGTAACTATACATGCAAACTTTCATTGAGTAAATGTATCAAACGCGATTTTGAGTTCATTCAGAGTTACCAATGCAGAAAACTTCACATTTCTACATTTAAGAATATATATATATATATATATATATATATATATATATATATATATATATATATATATATATATATATATATATATATATATATATATAAAGTGCGTGTTATGACATGGGGTCGTCGTTGTTATCTTTGACAACATTTGAAAATATTGCATTCATGGAGTAACTTCACTACATCCATGGGTAAAAAGTAGTGGTCAGCACCAGGTTAAAGTGTATTTTTTATAAAATGCAAGTGGTGTCTCTACCGAGAAAATCATACAACTCCTGACTTGAGGTCAATATTAACCCTATTTCAAAGTGCCTGAAGACAACGTTCGTTCGTTCTTTTCCAATGAAGAGGCATTACACGTTCAAATGCCACAAGTACTTTTCCTACAATTATATAATGCCCACATATTAATGAAACTCTTATTTCACACTTCCATAATTTGTATTTATTAACATCTGTATAACCCATGAGGAAGCGTTTTTCAGACCCAAGATTGGTACCTCAGGCGACGAACTTCAACAAAATGATAAAAATTCATGACACAAAAGAATTGCTCATATCTAAGATTACTAAACGTGAATACGTCACCATATCTAGAGAATATAGTATATTAAGTACCTGGGTTCCATTGCACAAAACTAAGCCTTGCTACCTCATAGTCTCTTGAATACTGTACAATATGACGTATGCTGCTTGAAACTGGTTAATTAGTCGGGTTAGGAAATAGCATCAGAATATCATCTCCCCATAAATAAAAGAAATATCCTCTACAGTTTGTCAGCCATAAATAGAGATGCAATGTAAACAAAGCAGATATCCAATGTGTATTACAATATTATTCGCTTTTGTATACAAGCGTTTTCCATCAAGGAGTGGTCATGAGTAAATGATTGTTGGTCCTCTCCACCCCACCCCACCCCACCCCAAACCGGTTTCTCCTCTCTCCCCAGTCCACCGTGTGCAAAACATTGTGTCTACGACCTTAGTTTATTAATGGCATTTATGTAACCGAATCACTTTTGAAAATTGCTTTTATACTTTTACCGTTCATTTAATTTACTTATCGTATGCAACGAAATAGTGACATGCATTTTATTTAAAGGCCGAGGAAATACAAAAAAATAATGTGGCTCAGCGTGGAGATACAAAATCAAAGACAAACGTTACCGTGACAATACAGGATGAAAATAATCATGCCCCTAGCTTTGCCAACACATCATATACTGCAACAATTCAGGAAAATGCGAATGCCAATACCCCAATATTACTCTATGGAGGTGCAACAGGTATTGAAATTTCAGACAAAGATCAGGTAAGAATTATTGCCATAAAACGTTTTTTCGAAACTTGCTACTAGTAGAATATGTAATCTAGAAATAAAGTATTACGAAGTCAAACCTGTTTTGAAAATTTAACCTCAAGACTGACTTTTAATTTTATTTCAACGTAGAGTCGGAGTCTTATTAATAATGAGTCATTTTCCATTTTCTCTCTGTACACATTCTCTTTGTACAGACACACAGACACACACACACACACACACATATATATATATATATATATATATATATATATATATATATATATATATATATATATATACCAGACATGTTTGGTCGATCATTGAGTTCCTTAAGTAGTTGAGTTTAACGAAATCAAGTTTAGAGCTTTAATCTTCATTCAAAATATTTACAACCAGTCGATTTAGATGCATAAGGAAATTTTTAATTTTTTAATAGATATCAGAGAAGAAAAATCGATATTAATTCAATGATAAATTTAGATAATATCTCAAGTGAGGGTGCTTTTCCTTTCGGGATAAATTAACAGATTGGCTTTTGGAACTGACAAACTACCAATTTCAATCTCGTTCTGGTTTCAGGGTACCAACAGTATGTTTAAAGTGACACTCAAATGCGAGGATGCGTATGATTGTGAGACCTTTTCAGTAGTCCCCTCAATACAGATATTAAGTAAGGGAACTTTAACTATTAGAGTTAATAACAGCTCACTACTGGACTATGAAGAACGGCAGAACATGACAATAACAGTAAGTTAGTCCATATTTTCTGCTATCACTACCAATAACATGTATGAATAAGTTCTTTATCAGTTTTCTTTTGTTCCAAAAGTATCACTACATTTTGCATTTCAACTTTAAAAAATCAGTATAGGATAAAGGACGGTACCTTATGTAAATATATTGCCTTAATACGTTAGGCCAAGTTACAACCAAAATTCTAATAAAATACTGTTGATTGAGAAACAAATGCATGTAGATAGATGCATATGTCACCCGAATTGTATTTTGCACAGTTGGTAACAGTTTATATATTTATTGGAGCTAGCTGGTGTGAGATGAATAATATTGCCATGTGTTTGTGAAGACGTGTATGATAATAATTTATTTCTTTAATCACGGCAGAAAGATAAATAACCAAAAGCTTTTACGAGGTTTTTAATAAATCAAATTTAGGTTATTGCCACGGAAGAGAATAATTCATCCCACACAGACACAGCAACAGTCGTCGTTAATATTGAAAATGTAAACGAGTTCTCACCAGCGTTTGAAAATGAGACATACGAAAAATGGATTAATGAAAGCTCTGAAAATGGGACAGAAGTAATTAATATTACGGTAGGTTGAAACATTTATTTCATCATAATTTTAAAATCCATCTGTTTGAAAATAATACTCAGTCGGTCTTATTTAACTCACTTCTGTAGTATTGTAGTTTTTTAATTTCACCATTAAAGACCACATCAGAAATCAGTTTGGACCTTTTGCTGACAATCAAAAACAAAATATCTGTGTAGATTACAACTCAAAATAAAACATAGGTACGTTAAGGTTTATACGTTTTTCTTCCTTCCTAATGAATTGGCAGATCCTGTATATAAACCAGTTGTTAATTCCACTATCTACTGTACACATTTTCTTTGCTTTAAATAATATTAAAATTAGTAAAGGTGGGCAAGGTAAACGGTTACCGTTTGTGGACCCACACTTGAACTGTGACTAAATACAATCTATATTAGTTTATGACAAGTTCTCTTCTTTAACTGTAAAGTCGGCAAACGTTATTGTTGAAAAGCACAATTAATTATTTCATTATAATATTATCATAACTGCCAACGCCTCCCCAAATTTGCGAATTAAATATTTAATTATATTTTGTAAATGCATAACTGAAAATATTTCATAAAATAGACATTAAATCATTTAAAAAACATTAGTGAAATCGTTGAGAAAATGCACGTTGAAAATTGTGAAGAAACGAAACATAATATGCATGTTGTCATCTGATCATGTTGGTCGAACTACAATTCTGGACACATAATTATGCCATACGCAGCTAAGCAATGAGGAATCATGCTTTCAGTAACATTTTTAAGGTAGAGTTATGATGAAGCTGATGATTTGGAAATTCCGTTCGTACGTTTTCGCTACAGTAAAATAAATATAAATTTGCAAGACAACACTGTCGATCTTACAAATATTCAAATAGACGGAAGATTATTCAATGTAAAATTGTATGTGTTCTAGTGTGAACTATGAACGTTACAGTCTTTGCAATATGAATAGAGATACTTTGTATAACTAAATATATGAGATAATTTTCATTATAATACACTATTGCTTGATACGCGATATAATAATATTTGAGTATTCTTTTTGTCTTGTTTTTCATCCGCCTATGATTCGTATTTGTGTTATTATGCCAATTGCAACAGTGAGCATATTTGCAAAAGTAAACGCATATGTACCTTCCTCGATTGCAAAGGGTTTTCTTATTTTATGTCATCGAAATTACAATAAAATTTTCATTTTGCAGGCTACAGATAATGACACTGAGTCATATGGCAAGGTCACGTATAGTCTTTCCGGAGGCAGTAATTTGTAAGTTTATGTTATTTTACTGGGCTTGATTCTTCGAGATAATCCTAAATTCATCAAGTATTAAAATGAACGTCACGTGCAATCCTCATCTAAATGAAGCAATTATTGAACCTTGAGGGCTAAAAGAGTCATTTCTGTTGACAGTAATAACTCATGTCTCTCACTGAAGAAGTGAAGTGTTTCTATTTTGTGCACTTTACACTTTGTTCTCTCAAAACATTTAATAATAACCACATTTTTCGAATTATTCGAAATACAATAAACATACATATTCATATAATTACTTTGCTGCAACAAATGCATATTCATAATAATCAAATTTTCCAGAACAATGTATTTCAATAGCTATTAAGTGGGTCAATAAATTCCGATTTATCACATATGATGGTAGTGATATGTTTAAGGTCTAAATAGGAGAAAACGAAGCCTACTGTAGCCAGTGACCTTAATCCAACTACAGATTCATTAATTATTTGGAGCTATTGATACTTTCTGGATTAATACCCATGCTAAGGAATATTTTCTACCTGATTTTCTTTTGAGATTTTTGCATAAAAGCCACAAGTCCTAAAAAAATGTATTTCCGTGAATCTGAGTTTTAACCTGAAGGTAAAGTTAAAATTTAAATTTGCAAAACTAAAGTACAGAATGCTTTAAAACAAACTCAGCTGGCACGAGACTATAACAATCCAAACCCTTCGCCCACGTATGTTATGTTTTTTGTGCCTAATATGTAACAGACCATTATTTTCTTACTTATTTCTTCTTTCTTATGGGATGCTAGTAGCTTCTAGTGGGTCGGAGGTTCTTTCCGGGGTTTTCCCGGGTTCTTCCTCCACCATTAATACTGGCCGCCATGTATAGCCTATCGTGTGCTGAAAAATGGCGTAAAACCCTACAACAACAACAACAACAACAAGTTTTTTATGGGGGATGGGGTGCGGAGGACACAAATTCATGGACTGTCGAATTCACAATCTGTGTACATTACAAATTCGTTTTGTTAGTTTTCCTCAACCAGAATGTAGAGTTACATAGTTCACAATCACCTACTTTGACTAAGGCTGGGATTGTATTATGTGTGGCGTCATCCCATACTAAACCATTAGCCGATTTTAAATTACAAATTATGCATTTTAGGTCTAAATAGTACAGTCCTTTAAATTACATATGACTTATTCTATGCAGCATGTACTATCACATTGGGATGAAGTCATAGAAAGCTATTGTTTACCTGTTTAAAATTTTTCAATAAAAGTAATATAGATTCACTTGTTATACTGTGTTTAGAAGACCAATTAAAAGCAGACTCTGTTACTCATTGTACTTTTTTCAAACTATATCACAAGAGATTAGATCATTACAAAGTCCTTGTTCAGGTTAAAATAGGATTTTGACATCATATTCTTTCCATTACCGACATAAATTGATAGATAGATAATTAAAGACAGATGAAGTTTGGAGGATGACGAAAAAGACAGTGACGCAGAAAAACAGGAAACATAAGTTGTATTTTTATAGGGTACAATAGCTGCAACGGAAACACATCTTTATTCAACATTTGCTATATAAATAGATGGCATTATTTACATATCATACGGAAACGACTGCATCAAAATTTTAAGTAGACCTTGGTGAAATATTACGTTTGCATATAATGGGTTTATTCATAGGACCGTTCATCCCCAGTGACAATTTCAAAGAGCTGCCCATTTATTTCTGAAGGGTTGTTTCTGATGCTTTGATTAAGGTAGGGCTGTGATGAATTTATTTTCTCGATGTGGATTACAAAGTATAACAGAAATGTGCCGAAATCGCGCCTCTGTATTTGAATGCACGGTGTTTGCGAAATTCTTTCGAATTAATGTCATCAATTTTTTATCTAAATCTGTTGATGATTATATGTTTTGTATTAGTAGTTTCAATTCATTAAACGTTTTCGCACAAAATCACTTATCTTTATATACTTTATCGAACATTTTCCACACACTTTATCTCTAAGTTATCGAGTCAATAAACGTCAATTCTACATAAATATTGGTGGACATTAATATCTGTGCCACGGTATAACAACGAACATTTCATCTCTTGAAGCTGTTAAAGTAAGTTTAAACGGAACCCTTACACTTGAACTTTTATTTGATGTAGGTAATTAAGTGCAAGATATATTTTTAATGGTAAAATTATATTGTCTGAACAATTACTAATTACCATATAATACATTTTGGGATCCTATATAGATCTGTGTTATATTTTGTTGTAGTTTTCCCTTTTGTCGGTAATTTGTGTATTGTTTGTATCATAACAAAGACTAACTTGTAAACATTTAGATAATGATTTTAGTAGCTATTGAATACAGCTAGGAATTAATGGAAACTATCTATGTCCAAGACATACTGACATTAGAAACGAAATATGCACTGAATAGCTTTGATTGACCTTTGAAGGAGAAAGTTCTGATTCTTCTTAACAGTATGTATTCTAGCTACAATTTTGCTGAAAGCTATTTTCATTTTACATTATCACTATAGACAATCAAGGTTATTCTGCACGGCATATATTTGTCTTGACATAATTTTGCAAACGTTATCATATAACATTGCTTAATTTTGCATCATTGATATACATGGTAATCGTTGAACAATCAAGTATATTTGAATGTTCTATAATATGCAGTGGGGTTGGACTAAACTTATATCGTCCTAAATGATACACTAATAAAGGCCGAAGATCAAGATTATGCAGATAATACGTATCAGTCATAAATAAATGCAGCCAACTAAACAAGTGTGTTTAATGCGGTTGTTTACGTTCTACTATATTGATACTTTAAGCTTCACTGTTATTAAATTGTTTTAGATAAAGAGATTATAAAATTAAAAGCAGAGGTGGAGCTTGTGTTTAATATTTGCGCTTGTTTGATTCCTGGTTAAGATCATTTTTGGCTTTTAGCAAGTGATTAATTAACTTAATTATTTAAAGTCTTTACTTAAGTGGAATGTGTGCTATCACAATTTATGTTGAAATATATTCATCATCATTCTTATATTTTCAATTTAAAGATTTTCAGTAAATAATGAAACAGGCCAAGTCCTCACAAACTGCCAAAAGGGGCAGCTAGACAGGGAGCAGATATTGAACATCTATCTCACAATTGTTGCAAAAGACGGAGGCGGTAGAATGAATCAAGCTCAAATAATCGTCCACCTTCTTGACATAAACGACAATCCGCCAGTATTTCAACAAGAAATCTATACTGCTTTTCTGGAAGAGAATTCAACAAAGTACAAGAATACAACACTGTTAACTGTGAAGGTAACTGTAACTACTACAAAAAGAACAATTTGAAATATTTCACTTTGTATATTACATACCTGCACCTTTTACGTATGTACATGCGCTCATATATATATATCTTAATTCATACCAACTGGCGCACGTGAGTTTTGTTTTGTTACAAATAATTATAGAATTTGTTCGTTCTGTTAGAATTAATGGAAATCACCTTCAAAAGTATTCAGAGGTGAAGGTAAATGACACCATATAGTTATCGTATTGAATTTTTCTGGTATCCATTACCAGTCAATGAGATTCACCTTGACACATAGATATATTTAGAATGTTAACTTAACGGACATCAACAAAGGCCTTGCAAATGTTAATGCTTTCATAAGTCGTCTCCATATCTGTCCAACCTTCATGCAGTACATTATGGTGCATATTATGTAATAATTTAAGACAGAGATGGTAACATATCCTAATGATTCCTTTTTAAGGCAACTGATGCCGACGAGAATGGAACGAAGAATTCAGAAGTATCATATACAATTGGAAACACAACATGGAATTCGAACTTTACAATCGACAATATAACTGGAGAGATTAGGCTTCAATCTGAGTTAGATTACGAAGCACTGAATGATACTTTTGATGGAGTGATAAATCTTACCGTCTTTGCTTTTGACAAAGGAAATCCAGTAAAATCTGGTAACGCCACAGTTACTATATTTGTTCAGGTAAGCTATGTCTCTCCGTTATCACAATTTATGATACCACAGTCAACAGTATCATTCGGAATAGCATATTTAAGAGCAGGATCAATACCAACAACAACAACTACTACTACTACTACTTTTAAGACTGTGGCGAATCATAGCATCAAGAAATACAAATTATTTTTTTATTTTACTCGGCTCCTCTTAAGTTCCTGAAGAAGTTGATTAATTCCATTGTTATCAAAGCTTTTAATATATAATTATTTTATGTTTACTGAAAATATATGTCACATTGGATATGTGATTGGACACGACCGTTTGACGGCTACTGTTACGTTCAGTGCATCTTATTTTATGTTAAAGATAACAATCTCTCTCAACAGACCGTTAGTTGAGCGTCCGGATTATTAAATAAACCTTAATAATGTTATCTTTATCTGAACATCAATTCTGGTTAGTTAAGAATTATATTTTCAATTTGTTTCAGTTTCATACATTTATATATTTAAGGCATTAACCTATCACAGGTTGTGTTTCAGCTGACTAAATTGTGTATTTTAGTTAAATCTTTAATATGGCTGATTGTCAAGCATACAACGACGACATAACTACTTCAGAGTAAATTTAATCTATTTAATCTAAAACAGCTATGTAGAATAACCGCCGTTGCCAAACTTATGACATGTCCGAAAATATTACAGCAGATGCATCAAATATGAACGCTTTCAGTCTCTCGAATCATTTTTCTAGTCAGTTTAGCATATTTAATAAAAACTCTGCTAGTACTAAAGGTAAGAAATATGTTGTAGCAAAAATGTTTTCAATTGTAATGGTCGAGATAAATATATGATAACTTTTACACTTTACCTAATTTTTTTTTTAGAAAGAGTTGTTTCTTTTAAAGGAAATAAATAGCACAAATATAAAGTCGAATCAATGTATGCATATTAGATAAAATATCAAATATCCAGCTTCCTCTAAGCTATTACAGAATTTCACATTCTCTTATTTGCTAATTAATTGTCGATAAAAAATATCCGTATAGTACGCTCTAATTGTGAATAAATTCGAATGATTATCATATCTATATTTTGCAACAATAGTGTGTAACTATTGTTAATATAAAATAAAACAAATATTCAGATCTTTGGCAAATTTGTAGAGAGTAATTGCATGTAAACTATTTTCCAACGTGATACGTAAATATTTGTTCACTCATTGAGATATCCTGATGGTAAAATTTAAAAATTGTTTTATTGTGATGTTAATCAAAGACTATGATATCAGTCTTGGAATTACACAAGTATTATATGAGCATGAAGAAAGAACATTTTCTTTCTCATCAGGATATGAACGACAATGCACCATTGTTTTGCACGAAGAATTACTCTGGAACTATAAGAGAAAATGCAACGTTTGGTTAGTACATTTCTCATTATATTTAATTTCCCCATTCACTTTTCCTCTATTGCAATAATTGCACCTGTATGTATGTATGTATGTATGTATGTATGTATGTATGTATGTATGTATGTATGTATGTATGTATGTATGTATTTTAAGATCTATTTACGCACAATAGATGTTTTTCATAATACGTCCTCTTAAAATGTTGTGTCATGAAAACATTTTGATTCTTTGTTTCATTTACGTAAGGGTTATGTTCATTCAAAAAACGATAATATTTATCATGATTAGATTAGCTATGTTAAGACAATTTGCAATACTTGTCTAATCTATCGCTCATGCAGACAGGGATGTTAAGACCAGATGTATTCTAGTCACATTAACGGTAATAATAGAAACAGTTAGATTACTAGACTCTAGGATTGTAAGTAAATGATTTAATTGTTTTCATCCATAAATAAAATGTGGATATTCTTATATTTATATTTATAATACTCAGAGTAAAATGCAATTGATGTATCTGTCAACATTTACTAAAACATTGGTATCAATATGTTATTTAAAGATTTCGCTAAGTTGGATATCCTTTCGTGAAGAAAATATATAAATATCGTAAAGCATTAATATTGAAAGCTGCAACTTCCATATGTCCTCTAATGCTTCATACTTTATTTTGCAGAAGATATTTCTCTAAACTTTGCCGTCGATGCTGATTGACACATATTAAGTTAAGTAATTTTTGCAGGTACTTTTGTTGGAATGGTCAATGCTACAGATGCTGATAAAACAGAGAGGAACAACAAGATATCATTTGCAATAGAAGCAGGTGGATTTGATAATTTTCGAATCAACAGTACAACGGGAAATGTAACGGTCCAAGTCGGAGCTCGTTTTGATAGAGATAATTTAAACCTGTATAATCTGAGAATCATTGCAATAGATCAGGGGGCAAACTCCTTCACCGCCACTGCCACAATGAACGTCACAATTACAGACGTCAACAACAAGCCTCCAAAGTTTAATCAAAGTAGTTACTCATATTCAACGTCTGAGAACATGACAGTTGGAAGCATTTTGACAAGCTGCATTGCCACTGATCCAGATGAAAAAAACCGGTTGAATTACAGCATAAACAATACCATGGGATGGGATGAAAATGGAAGTTCTGTTTACCAGTCTGTCACAGAGGTAATTTCTCTCTCTCTCTCTCTCTCTCTCTCTCTCTCTCTCTCTACAAGGGGCTTGTGAAAACGTAACAAATGATTTACAGTCATCTTAGAAAGTTGCTGTTGTTGTGGGGTTTAACGCCATTTTTCAGCACACGATAGGCTATGCATGGGGACCAGTATTAATGGTGGAGGAAGAACCGGGGAATACCCCGGGAAGAACCACCGACCCACGAGAAGCTACTGGCAAGTTTTCTCACATACCCACGTTGGCCGAATCCTAGACGACTCAAACTCACGCAGACAGAGGTGAGATGGCAGTGATCCTTAACGGAGAGCTCTTTAGACCACTCGGTCACTCTTAGAACGCAAATAGTCAGAATACATTAATGTTACTGCGTCATGAAGGATGAAGGAATTCTTTAAAATCTGCTATGAGTTTATGTTCAATGCTAAGGTGACCAAATACCAAGCAACATTATTTCTCAAGGGAAAGACGTTGATTGAAAAGAGATTAAAACAGAATATAAAGTCCTTTTCTTGTTTTCTTATGACCTAGTTAGTATGTAATAACGAGTTTGATAGATTCTTTGTCAAGCTTAAACCCATGTGCGCGCAAACGTTTAAGATTTATGGGGGATGTCTATGGGGTAAGGAGTAAAGAAACTTGAAATTTTACTTTCAGCTATCATATTTTAAATGTGATATGCACAACTTTATATCACTACGTTTATAGGTAAAGATTTTAAACCCGGCGCTCGACACCAGCAGTTTTTAGGCTCACTAGAACCTTTATAAATATTTTGATTCATAGCTTGCAGAACACATTAACATATAGACGTGTAAACTCTAAATATGTTGTATACACCTGTCATAGTATAATTAATCATATTCATTTACTAACACAACCCGAGTGGCTATTATCATCATATATTGTACATTTTCTGAATTTAACTCACGTGCCATGGCTATACAACATATAATCTGAACGAGATAAATGTTGGCGTATGCAGTTTTAGAGTATATATATATATATATATATATATATATATATATATATATATATATATATATATATATATATAATACAAACCATACATTTTTTAATTCATTCGAGTTGGAGACACTTTTTCCAGCCTTGATAAACAGGTGTTCAGAGGCATCTGTTTGGGCTTTCTGGTGTTAGACAGAGGGTCAGCCTCGTCTGCATCTAGCGACATAGATTCTCAACAAGACGCAATTTAATATTGTCTCAATATAAAGTTAAAAAAATGTATATCAAATTCGAACAAAATATTTTTATTTTCAGCAATAACACATACATCACAGTCTTTGATATAAAGAATGGAAAATTTGTTAAATACGTTTACTTGCCAATGTGTGTATCTTCAAATATGTAACCCCCATTAACTTGATTTTTAACCATTAAAATGTTTGCTGTCTGATACCTGTAGAAGTACTTAATTGAAGGGTCAAATCAAGTAAAATATTTTGCCTTTTGAACCGAACACCTTCATAACTTCAAGAATAAGAGGGCAGAATAGTTGTAGTTTACTTGTTATTAAATGTCTTAATGTGAAAAGACAAAAATAACAATATTTCCCTGATACTTTCTCAAACGGAAAGTAATATGAAGCACTTTAGGCATAGATCTGTCACATATATATATATATATATATATATATATATATATATATATATATATATATATATATATATATATATATATATAGTCTAGGCAGCATCTGAGAAAATGAGATATCTAATGAGTGAATATGTAAACCAGAGACACAGAGAAAGAGACAGACAGACATACAGGAGGAGAAAAAACAATTGTAATAGAAATTTCAATCCAAAGAACACCTTTGATTGTTATTTAGATGTATAAATTCAGGAAAAATATCAAGCATAAAATAGTGAAAATGTTTGGTTAGGAGATTGAATATTAAATTTAAATGGAAGTTGAGGCAATTACTATTTCAAACAATTGCAGATTCATTTTGAAGATTTGTGGTGCATAATTTTGAGTACAATTAGAAACTTTGAGTGTTTGATTTCTAAATCCGGCCTGTATAATATAACATTTAGAATATACAATCTAACTTATATGATTAAATGTGTAGTATTTTCAGAAGTCCGTCCTACATTTGTTATTATTTCATGTGGGGTGTATTTACTTCATGTTTTCTTCCCCGATCAGTCGATAACCATATTGACTTTAAGTATATATTTAATCGTTTCAACATCTTACTTCATTACTGTTCGCTTCATAATCTATTTCACAGTCTCGACATTAAAACCCTTCCTTTGCGAGATCTTTGTTTTCATAATACGTCACCTTATACAGTTGCGTATTAGGGGTAAGAAATTCTTATGCCAACACTATATGTAATGCGTTTTATACTTCATAATACAATACAAATTTATTTTATCAACTAATATTTTTTACATATTTGAGGTATAAATGATTCAAATATAAACGTAACCATAATTCTTCGAGTCTGACATTTAATTACCACATATATATATATATATATATATATATATATATATATATATATATATATATATATATATATATATATATATATATATATATAACATTTGCATAAAAGTGCTTCTCGTTTACGTTAAGGTAGGCAGATATATATATATATATATATATATATATATATATATTTCTTTTTCAGTCTTACGTACGAATTGACGAAAATAATGGAACTTTATATATCAACTCTGACCTCGATCGAGAGAAGGTGGCGAAGCTTGAGATGACTATTTTTGTAACCGATGACTTAGCAGAGGAAAATGTGCCTCAGATTGCAACAGGTTAGTAGAAGACGCCACTCTGAAAATTGTATGGGTGAAGAACTTTGCTCATTATTTAAAGCTATAATGATAAACATAAGGGACGCAGAAACATCTTCATGAAATTGTTCAACATGTTTTATTGTTTCAATTTTTGTACTTGTAATCTAACTGAAGGAATAATGACCATGTATATATTATCCACCTGTCCTATGAAAATGTTAAATTGCAAATATTCTCGATACCAGTAAAATTATTTTAACAATATATTCATATGTCAGTCAAAATCAGTAAATTTGGTATAACAGCGGGTGCTGGATTATTTAATAGAATAGAGGAACATTTTAAAGGATATTGTTTAAGATGCCAAAATGTGAAATTAATAGCTATTTAAGTTTCAGATTATTACATATTATTATTACATCTTTTCTTTCTCATGAAAGATTTTTATTTATTTAATTGTACCCATAATTTATCATGCTATGTTTAGATATAACAATAAAACTGAATGTGTACTTCTGAAACAGCGACCCCGTCACCATTAAGGTGTTAGATTCAGATGACAGCCCTCCAAAATTTACACTTAAGCGTGACTTTAGAGTTGGGATGAAGAGAAACATGGAGCCAGATAAAGAGATATTCGAAGTAAAGGTATCTAACGCAAAACCATACGAATTTTAATTTATTTCGTGCATATGTATACTCACATTATACTTTATTAGCTTTTTCTTCTTCCTCAAATGCAAGTTCTGCTGAAGCAAGGACATTATGACCGTTTAGATCAGTCACTCCGTCATCATCTTTAAAGTTTTCACTTATTCTAATTCGAAAATGTAGCTTAGTATTCTCATAGAACAAATTATTACCATGTGCTGCATAATCAAATACGCATGCATTTTTTTGTGAGATACATTTGAAATCAAGTATACATGTATGCGTTGAGACATAAGTGCAATTCAATATGCATTTATGTGGCAAGATATAACGGCATTTATCTTTTGAAATTTATGTAGCAACATAATAATTTTTCCTATATAAAAATTTTACAAATGCCTTTCTCGTGTCTACCGATGTATTACTTATCATAGTTTCTTATTTGTCGACTTTTATGGAATGAAAACAAAAGTATTCGTTAGACGTTATCATTCATATTTGATTTATTTTATATTTGCTAAAATATGTCATTTACATTATTCCTTCTATTCAATGTTAACAGAGTTATGTTACTGACAAGGATACTCCACAGAATGGGATCGAGAAATGGATTTTTCAAAATGTTTCATTTGAAATAACATCTGAGCTGAAAAATAAGTTAAATGGCCTAACGAGGGGTCGTCGTTGCAGTGATCCGATATGCGTCACCGGGAATGGAACAATTGTAAACAATATGTATTACACTCAGGACATGTCTGGATTCTTCAATGTTACAGTTCTTGTGAAAGATGATGCGGGAAATGACACGGCATATATTTTAGTATGCATTAAACTGTATATTGACTTATTTATTATCTCTCTATGTCTCATTCGTATCTAGATTCTATAATGAAAAGCGTGATTAAGTTTCTTTTATTATTATATGTTTGGAAAAAATCATTGTAAGTTCTAAATTTAACCTAGATTTAGGCTCTGTTGACAGGTGCACCGAATCAACCTTAAAGAAGCATTGTAATTTTTTAAAATGAAAATAGTGATTACTTTCACATACATACATCATTATTTATATCATGCAAAATAACACATATTAGACATCTGAGACATCATTAGTCTTTTTATTTGTTTACTTTAAATTTTCCCATTAAGATAAAATGTTCAGATTTTTCTGCCAATCTATTTGTTGTGCTATATGATGTTGTTTAATACAATTGATATTTCTTTGAATTTTCACATTAATGATTATAAATGCCAGATCAAATATTTTGATTTAGATTACTCTAAACTAATTACATATAACACATCCTATTACTCTTTTATAGATATTTTTGATTGCTGACTCACAAGTCCTGAAAATGACGATCTACGGAATTCGAACAAATGTCGCTATGATCAAAGATGAAATCTTAAGGTGAAATATTTTGATATTTAGATGTACGATAGCATTGGTCGCTTCATTTGCACTTAATTAACTTTAAGGAATGATTGGTTTTAATATAAAACTTGATATATACTCATTTGTATATTTTTATCGTGGTGAAACATACAATATGTAAACAGGCACGATTTGGTTATCAAGTAAGATTATCTGGTTTCGTTTATCTGTTTTGTATTTGATGATAACTAAAACTAGGAACACTGAAGCTGATTATCATTGCAGTACCATTTGCAGATATGTTTAAAATGATGTACAGGTTCACAGCCACAATATAATGTATGTTTATGAGAGTAGGAAAAATTGAATGAGTTTAACATTTCTTGCTTGGCAGTATTACTCAATATTTTTTAGATAAAATGGTACAATTAACATAATGCAAGTCAAAGTATTGTTCGATCACCCTTTTAAAACCAATATAATATTTATTATTCCATTTGAAATTCTTCTTTGTTAAGTAAATAAAACATTCTTTGTATATTGTAGTTTTTCATGTTATGTACCGCAATATATATGTATACATCAAGTATGATTATTTGTTTTCTTGTACCTGTGCAAATATTGTACTTTATTCTTCTTTATTCTTTGTTATATATATATATATATATATATATATATATATATATATATATATATATATATATATATATATATATATATATATATATGTATGTGTGTGTGTGTGTGTGTGTCTGTTTGTATGAGAATGTATATGCTGAAGGACTTCACTTACTAAAAGCAAATTTTGTCTAGCGTTTATGAAGGGAGATATAGATGGCGATTTTAGATTTAGATCAAATTATTTTCAAACAAACCTTGATTGTTTTAAGACACTTGCTTGTCTTGCATTTCATTAGTATCCCAGTCTTTTTCAATTGTACCAAGTTAGCCTTTGTCATTAGGACCAATTTCTAGTTCATCTGTGCTTTGCTTTCAATAAAGTGACTACAGTGACTCTAACTCCCGTATTTCTAGTTGTTAATATAAAATTACTACAATTATTGTAAGTCCTGTAGATATTTCTAGTTATTCTGTTTTCATTTGAAAAGAGGGTCTGCAATGACCCTATCTCCTATATACATTTTACAGCGATTGCAGCAATGTTACGGGCTTACTGTTTGTGTACGATAGCATTGCGGATCACAAAACCGACGATGGAACAGTGGATACATTGAAGTAAGTCTATTCTCTATGTTCCTGTTTTTTATTCTATATATTTCGTTTACACATGAATAGAATATTACAATGCAGAAAGTTTTAAATCAACATTTATTCATTTGCATCTTTCTTATGCACGAAAAAATGTTTTGAATTTATTCCTACACAGCTATCTTATATACGAAATTCTTTACTGTAACAACACACATGATGGTGATATATATATATATATATATATATATATATATATATATATATATATATATATATATATATATATATATATATGTGTGTGTGTGTGTGTGTGTTCTGAGACATATGCTTTGATAAGCATCGAAAAGTCCGATTTTCTATTTCTACTCGGCGTTTCTGTATCTGTACATTAAATGCAGTACTCGCTAGGTACATAGCCATATTAATCTATATGAAAGGTATTGTTGTATATAGAATTACATATAACACGATCACAACGTGGATAATGTAACATTTTATTTCCTGCCTCCGCCGAACAAGTAAAACAGACATGCCATTTATGCTCAAATTATGCAGTAGAGAAGATTTTAAATTTGTTGTATTTTGGAAAGGAGTAACCACTTCGACAAAGAGTAGTGTGACAACTGATATAAGAACTGTTAACTATAGTTCGGTAAGACGTCCCGAAAGAACATTGCCTCTGCGTGTCTAACACTCGCAGCGCAACTGCATATTTGATACTTTGTTTTAGATTTCTATAAAGATTAAGTTCTGGTACATTATGTTAAGTTAGGCGCAGACAGAAAGCTCAGTGGATACATTGCTTTCTTATTTATTATTTGAACATAGTTTAAAACAGACTTGCATATCTTAACATTCTCAGATAAAGTATCAATTCTTACTTATTATTTTTGTTTAGTTATAGCCAATCACAGATGATGCTCATACTTGTTTATTGGATTTAAATATTTGTGTTTCTCCGGTCACAAATTTTAATGTCTAACATAAAGCTTTGCGCTTGTTTGAATCTAAATGATCACTTTATTTACAAGAATAAAACTAGAATTCAATTTCAAACCTAAAGATATTTACTCAGATGATGTAATGTTCAAATGTGGCACCAATATATGTAAGTGGACAAACAATGAATTTCCTTTTCTTGTCTAGAACGTCAGAGACAAATTAACATACATCCGGAAAAGGATGTGCTCATGCATCTCTCATGTAGCCAACTGGAAATATAATACAACTGACACTCTTTTGTATTACCGTGTTCTGTTAGTTTAGTTTATTCTAAACTAATCCTATTTTAAATGATAACACAGATTTATTTAAAATACAAGAATTCATGAAATATTGGTTATTAATAATGAGTCATCAATTAACTTCACTGTAAACTTATTTATGTTAAATTTCAGAACCGACCTGTTTTTCCACATCCAGGATCACAAATACAATAAAGTATTGTCAGCCGAGGAAGCAAAAAGGTATTAAACAGGCAATTCAGTGGTACGATGTTAAGGTCGAAAGATAAAAAGAATATATGATGTAAAGAGTATGAAATAAGCATGTGTGTTATAAGTTTGTTCAGTATAAATGGGTGTACGTTCCCTGTCCAACTCCTACGCCTGGGTTATATCACGTCATTTAAATTGCAAGACAATTTCATGTGAGTTGATTATTTCAGACCTCAACGGCTGTACATCAGTATGAACTATTGTGCCATGATGTATCCAGTGAATTAATCAAATATCAATGAAATCCAAACTTATTATTTATATACGTCTATGTAGGACGTTAACTAACAAACTACTGCAGGGCAAACTATTAAAAATAAATCTTTTTTCAGATTGCTTGATGAATATGCGGATAAATTGTACTACGCCAGAATGAGGTACAACATCGTTAGTATCGAAGTAAGTACACAAGTTTAGTGCATGCTTCATCTGTACGATGAGATCTAGAAGTATTAAAGCTTCTTAATTATTATAGATGTTTGGGGAACCGTACCTTAGTATCATCACTCATCTATTCTGCTTCTCCTTTTCACCCTCTTTAACCGATCCGGTGACCTAGGGATTAGAGCGTCCGTCTCGGATGCGTAAGGTCGTGGGTTCAGTCCCCAGGACTAGCATCTGCCTGGTTTGGTGATCATTCATTATGAGGGTAGTGTTATGAGTTGTCGGCCTTGTGTCAGGATAATGTGACTGGGTGGGACATCATGCTACGTGTCTGAGACATGATGCCCCAGTGCTAGAAATCACTTTAAACTGTCACTCTGCAGACATCGTTGCGATATGACTGAAAAATCGTTAAAGATACGTTACAAATCCAAATCGCACTCACCCTTTATCATCGTACAACAACAAGTACTATATCTATTGCAACTAATTTCAGATTTATAATATACGACAGTCTTGAAATTTACGATGTCTTTTAATAATAATAATAATAATAATAATAATATCAGATAAATGAGACTTACAAAGCTAATCACTAGGAAAATATTGTTGTTTATTTTATTTTCTACAGTCAAGCCTGAAGTCTGGGAATGCAGAGGACGAATCATCTAAAACGATATATGTCATGGCTGCGGTGATTGCCCTTTTAACATTGGTGGTTCTCATCGTTGGATATATGTTCTTTTCCAGTTCTAACAGGTCATAATGTATACCTGGACTTGAATTTAAACGTGAACATGATCTTTATATTTCCAGTTATAAATGTTAAGAATATGTTTATTCGTATTGTGTATTTATTCTTTTTCTTTGTTATCAATTACGTACAACAATTAGCATTTTAGAACTTCAGTAATGTGGATCTTTTTTACTATTTCAATTATATATATATATATATATATATAGAGAGAGAGAGAGAGAGAGAGAGAGATCTTCACGTCACGTGATCAGTTAGTTTTCAAAAGATTATTGTATGTTTTTAAAGTTAAAGATATTTAGTTTAATATGGATATCATATAAATTGTCGCGGAAGCAATTTTCTCTTACACGAGCTTTTGGAAGAGGAAAGTAAAGCAATTACTCTCAGTCGATATCTTTATCAACATGGTATTGTATCTTCTTGAAAATACTTGAAAGCACTCGTCTTCTTAAATTGTTATTAAACTTTTGTAGAATTCATAGTTTTGGTAGTGTTCTTCTAATTTCATGCGTTCCAGATCTCTATTAATGAAATTGCAATATACATATAATTAAAATATATTAATTAAACTGTTTTCCAAGGACAGAATGTTCGCAAACCTTTAGAGAAGACGTTGACATTAAATGAGCGCAATTAACACATTATATCTGAAAAGACTATCAGTCAGTAAACCTAAGCCTTGTATATTTTACGTATATGAAGAATTATTGAAGCTTCAACGATACATCACAATTGTGTCCCGTTGTATTCGTGCAATGGCTGCAACCAGTAATGTATCCAATTCAGCATTTTGCATGAAAATGTTAACCAGATCGTCATAACATGTCGATCTTAATTTCGGAAGGCATGCGCATAACACAAACATGTATAGGTCATTACTCAGAATACCCACTTAAACCTTACTTGGGTTATCATAAGAACAAACATATGTCTTATGTGCTGACAAATACACATTTTTATTTATTAGGTATAAAAGAAAACTCAGGGCTGCAATGCCACCAGGTAAGTTCCAAGCAAAATGAATGTTTTAAAATATTTTCTTAACAGATTTGAAACTTTTCTCGTCGTCGTGTAATTAAATACCAACAAAAGACCATAAGTCATAGAATGGCTTGTATACATTGTTTGTACTACATATTTTCATGAAAAAGAACGTACGACTTTTATAATTTTATACTTTCTAATAAATAATAACATATAAAAATAAAACTTGTCATGACATAACGTATGCTCTAAACTTAATTGCAAGAATATTGTCAGAACTAACTTCTATGGCTTACAGTTTACTGATTTACGTACAACATGTGCGTCATCGCCTTATTCAGTAATACCATTTGTTATTTAGTGAAATGTTAACAGTAAACAAATCATGACCCATATATTGTATCATTTATATTTGTGTTCTTTTTATTGAACAGAGAAAGAGATTAACATCAAAAAGAAAGATGAATTCATCACTCCAGGAAGTAACATGTATGCATACAAGTACGTATATACAGATTTCATTGAAGCTATTCAATTTTGCTAATATTAAAATCTTTCATGAACCGTGACACGTTTACCATGAAAATATTAGGTAATCGCACCCACTCTACCCCGGATATAAAGGGTCTCATATATGGGAACGAGCAAATGTCAATAGATTACATTTTAATCTTAAAGAAATGTAGCCTAGACCAAAATACATACTAAGGCTTTACACGCGGGAAGGGATAATATTTTATTAATTAAAATAAATTTACTAATAATACTAATAATTTCTTTACGAAGATATATAATATAAAAATATTTCTAAGTTGACGATGTACCGTTGCTGAAATTGTTATGTGGTGGTCACAGATATGTCTCTATCCATTGGTGAACGTCTAAAAAATGCACACAGCCGATGAGACCTTTCATATTTTATATGTAAAAGCTGACCATATCATGATCTGGTGAAGTATTTATTCATATGTTTGTTACCAATTTATCAACCTTTGTGGAGTATTTGTAAACCAGAAGGATGGTATCCATTTCTTTTACAAATAATCAAAGAACACGGTCACTGTGACTGCAAGAAGTCAGTTGTTGCCACATAATAAGAGTAGTTCACACAACATGCCTAAATAAAACGTCCTAAATGGTTTTCAGTTAGGGTAGACACGAACAATTGTCAGTCTTTGGGTTAAAAGGGCAAAAGGTTATGCTCATTGTACCTTAAAGAAGTAAAATGGTTTCCATGATAACAATAGTTCTACATCATATACCTGGACCAAATATGCGGATGGCTTGCATCTGGAGTAAGACATAAATGTATTAATATTGGGCCAAAAAGGCCAGATTTTCAAAAGAACCGCGCTTAAAATACAAATTATTTCCACACGATACAGTTGTAAAACACATAGAGTTACCAATTTTGAGTAGATCGTATTTACTCTTAAGAAGAGATCTGTCGCTTTTGGAGTCAAAAGATTTATGGTTACGGTCGCTGTTTAAAAAGAAAATAGTTTCTTCAAACCAGACTGAGTTCTCGGCCGTGTACATGTATCGAAGCTTAAATATGACTTACACAAATGGTAGATTATAAGGTTTACAAGTCAGAAGTCATAGTCTTGGTCATGGCAAGTCTAAAAGAAAACAAAGTGCTTTCTGCAAAGTAAGTTTAGTTGAAGATTGCTCACCCTGTCTAAAGGACCAGGTCATTTCATTGCCACCCGTTGGTCAATAATCTCCAGAGTGAACCATTCCCTACTATAGCCTACATAGAGGACTATTTGAAATGGTCCGGTCATATACTGTGAAGTTCACGGTAATCTTGCTACTAAAACGAATTTATTATCAAAATGTTAATGACAACTGACTGAAACTGCAAGATGAAGCTAGTTGTGCTTCAGCATTTAAGTGTACAGAAATGTTAGTAATGACGTTAGTAATTCTTTTCAATATTTTTTATAATTTTTAATACTTTTTATTTTCTATCGACCTATTGATGACCATATCGACCGTCTATTTTGCCATTTCATTTCCTTAAATTTCGAAATCCTCACCTTCCATTTCAAAACCTATCCGACATTGACTGCGCTAAAGGGAAAGAAAATACTTCTGAAAAACATTATTCAGAAAATATGTGATATACATCTATAATAGCCAAAAATATGGGA
Organism: Sinohyriopsis cumingii; assembly: GCA_028554795.2. NCBI lineage: Eukaryota > Metazoa > Mollusca > Bivalvia > Unionida > Unionidae > Sinohyriopsis > Sinohyriopsis cumingii. Next base: position 57,432,443 of record CM068826.1, read on the forward strand.
TTTTCATACATGTTAAACATCAATCAATATATTTGACCTTTCAGAATACAAATAAATAGTCATTCATTGAAATGTTTACACATTTATGATTGATTGCATTCTCAGTTTAGAATGTGTCTTCAATTACATTGAACTGACGCAGCAGGTATCATGTATAATAAGGAGAACTCAAACCATCTGTATAACATACGTGGAGGCTATGTTATAGACACAAACCAGACAGGTGAGAAACGAAAAAAAAAAATTTACAGTATGTTACAGGGATTGACGCCATTTTAAAATCTAGTATGGTTTCCCTTTTCTTTTTTGAGACATACTTTGGACAGAGAATTCTTTTGTGACGGACTATATTGTCATATGTATATATAATATTATGAATATCCGTAAGAAAATAAGTACCTCTTTTTGTTAATAAATGCTGAAAAAATAATTCACTTATTGGTAATAATCGCTAAATGAAGTGCTTGTCATGATCATTCAGTCTTTAGCTATCTGCTTCATTTATTGCAGGGAAAATCCTCTGCTTAACACTGCATGTGCACCACCAGTGTACGAGGAAATCGATGCTACGAGGTACATATACATCATTGATAATTTTACTTTGCCACCTTAAACCGTTTGGGTCGGAGATATAAACATTATATATTTTACAAATCAGTATAATAACAATCTTTAACAGATTGTTACAAAAGGATTGAAGTAGTTCTTAAATGCTTGTCCAACAGATTAAATCAGTATATTTCCAATCATTTCATACCATTTGCTCTGAACTAACCAATCAAATGGTAAGCTTATTCAGCCAATATAATTGGACGACAGATTGCCTATTTCACTGTTAACCATATATGAAGAAAGATCGACATAAAGCTAAGGTAAAGGGTCAAAATCGTATCAGGTAGTTTTCTATTTTAAATTTGCAATCCATCTAATTAAAATATCACCCACCATCAGATAAGTCTGGATAAATAATTGTATCGGTTATTATAAGGTTAGCTTTACATATAAAAACAATAGTTCATCATTTCTTTCAATTATTTTATATAAAAAAAACGTGTTCATTGAATTGGTCTTCATTGCTTTTCTTGTGAAGATATTTTTTGAACATTTGTGGCACGTTTATGGTTCCTAAAATCAATGATCATTGTGAATCGTGTATATCATCATCAGAGCTTTCTGCTTAAAAATCAATCTATGAAATTTCAATGTCCTGGTCGGTTGTTAACCATACCACTGGCCATAAAATTAAATACATCTGGGGACTTTAAATCATCAGCCTTCAAACCGTAGCAAACAAAAATGCATGGGCGCGTTCTCTTCAAAACTTTAAGAGGAAATTCTGCGCCAGTGTTTGCCACAGTTTCAGGACCAAACCCAACCCGATGGCCTCCAAATTTTATGAAAAAAACCACGAGACATTGATCTTCAAAGTCTCTTCAATAATTGAACTAAGTGTAGATAATAAGAAAACATTCAGCCATTGAGCCATTGTTGTCAAAATTATGATGATAAAATCCGGGCCAGAGGGTGGTAGTCAAAATATTTTTGAACAGAAAACCGAGCCACTGACGCAAACTTTATACAAAAGTGGTTGTCAAACGTTATGAAAATAACTGAGCCGCTGGTCTTCAAAGGTTTATGAAAAAGAGTCCAATGGTCGCTACGAATTGCATGAAAATCTATACTGCCATTAACAATGTTATGAATAATCAGGAGGTCCACACACATATGCATAACAAAATATAGGATTAATTGTCATCGCATATCGCAGTATGTTTTTCACGGAAAATTATCTATGAATCCAAGGATTATATAAACAAATATTGAGCTTTATATAGAACGTTCAGCTTCTTCATTTTCTGTGTCCTTGCCATCAGTCCCATTTTCACCTAAAAATAATTTTTTTAATCCAAAACGACGACAGTTTGAGTTTTGCTTTCAGCTTAGAGGATGTGAATAATAACAACTTAGCTCACGATTTAAGCCAAGTCGAGTACACTGCTCGTGTGGAAACATGGAAACGATTTACAATTACAAAAATATTTTATTATGTAAGTTAATCTATTAACAAAAGTCATAGTGACACTACTGCAAATAATCCCACTATTGCAACGGGGCAGGCGTTAGTTAGTAGCACGTTTAAGGAATAACTTTAGGATTTACAGTTACAAGGACATGATGCGAAGATTAAGGACCCTGAATTATTTAGTGGTGCTATTTTTATACTCTACTACAAGCAACCAAACTATCAAAAGGAAATCCTAATAATATCAAAATACAAAGTACAGTTAGCAGATGTAAAAGTTAAGGAAGTGACGATAAAACGACTAATATAACTATTTCAAGTATAACAAACTCGTATTGGGTGATTGCCTTTTCTATGTAATTGGGATTAGCATTATGGCCTAATGAAAGTTAAAAAATTTCTATAGATGTTGACTTCGATATGATCTCAAGACCTAACATTACTCACGAACACGGAATGTTCTAGAAGAGAACATGTTCAATATGTGATGGTCATTTAAAATGACCCTCATTTAGGGGCAATTTATTGTATCATACGTCAAGTAAAACTAGTTTATATATATATATATATATATATATATATATATATATATATATATATATATATATATATATATATAATCATTCCTATTTTAAGTTCAGTATGGAAGGAACCACTATTTATTGATCTGAATGCATTCAAAAATATTCTGGATTAAATCGTTCTGATGCATTAAGGCTATTAGTATAGCAGCACATTTCAGGATTATTGGAATTTACTCGGATCATTCTGTATGTTTTGACTCGGTTGGATTATTTGGGATTTAGTTCGCAATATCGTAAGTTCCTCTTTAATGTTTACTTTGTAATTTAAAAGAAACAAATTATTTTTCAATTTTCTTAATTTAATGGTTTCGCATTTCCTTGTTATTTAGTTTAAGACCAAGGAATCGTAACATTATTAACACAGTATGTAAAGTGTACAAATTTGCGTGCTTCGTTGTACATGAGGCAGTAATGTGTTATATCTTAGTTTTTCGTAACCATTTTTCCTCGAAAAATGTTTTCTTAAGAATATTATTTCCTCCATAATTAGTTTATTGATCGCCAGAAAATGTAGTGTCTGGTTGTAATGTATTGAAGTTTCTTCCAATCTGGGAATTCCATATTCTTTTGACATAGAGCTATATAAAGTATATGATAGTCTTCAATCGGGAAAGCCTACTAAATTTAATATTTGGCTTTCAATACCAATATATATGTCAAGAGATGTTTACTGGCAAAAAGCAACTTATTATCTATTTTATATATCTTTTTTCTTGTATTTACAACATGGACAATGATTACCGACACTTCTATCGTTGTGATGATATAACCATCAGCAGCTTGCTTTTTATCTATTGTAAAGCTATCATTATTGAATGCAAAGGCATGGTAGTGTCCAAACGGTCGTGCAGTTGGAACTAGCTTTGTTGGTTCTAGAATAGTAGCTGGCTTTCCTAAACCTTTTAACCAAGCCATTCTAATTAGAATTTTGAAGGCCAATGGCCAATTGTTTTCGAGATAATTTGACGGATATTAATGTGGTGGCCAAGATTTCTTTCAACAGTAACACGAAAACAAATAACGGCGTATGAGGGCACATGCTGATATATTTCCATACGGTAGTTAGAGTAATCCTATCGATTTGGTTCAAAGCGATCATTTATTGCTAATAATTTCTTTTCTGAAGATTTATTTATGCCAACATTTATCTCAATAGCGTTTATTATTCAATAATAACCTTTCATAAAAATGATTAGTTTTACTTGTAGAAGTTCCTTACTTGTACTGTTTTATATTGGCGAACGACAAGATTATATTTGGTTTTTAATACTCCAATTTTAATTTTCAGTCACAATTCACTGGATACGAATGATGTTGATGATGCTAAACTATCTCCAAGAGGCGAAATAGAAGAAAGGGAAGTTACCCTAGATATGTATGGGGAGGATTATTGCGTATCAAAACCTACAGAGGACCCACTTGAAGCTGCTTTACGGGAACACGAGAATCAAAAACATGGATCCATTCACAAGCTGGGAGACTCAAGAGTTGGCCACAGTAAAAATGAAGATGATAAAGAACAGATGGTCACTGGGTTTGTTAATCACGGATTCCATCGTGATTTGAAGCTTGAAACCTCAGAAATCTAAATTCCGAGAAGAATGATATGCTTGAAAGATAAACAGAAAATAACTTATGTCCAACGATGAACTTTTCATGGCTTTTTGTAGAATCATAATAAGACATGTTTAAATGTTGTGTCAATTATACATGAACAAAGAAACTTCAAAACGGTACTCTCTTTAACTTGGCATCCTCTATAAACTGGTCACATATATTGGTCCAAACTAGGTAGTTTCATTACTAATAGGATCTTTTTATACTGGCCACCTGTAATATATATGAAGAATGTATGTTGCCTTGAAGAGGGTAATCAAGGAAGTTAAATTGTTTTTATATATATATTTTGCTACTTATATAGATGTTTCATCATTTATCAAAAATTGATTTACTTTGACCTTGTTTAATTTGTGTACTGCAGATCCCTTTGAGGAAGGCTCTTAGTATATGTAAACAGAAAATTTTTGTGCACTAGTTATGGAGCTGTTTTAGTAGGTTTTAACATGAATATATTTTGTAAGTACATGGTTCACATCAATATTTCAATAGTTCGGTAGTGTAATATAATGAATGGATCATGTGTTAAAAAATGTAGTTTCCTGCTGCTTATACCAGAGCCCTTGAAGGTATAAAAATGAAGTACAAAAATTGAGAATTCTCGTCCGCTTGTAAGCGCTATATGATGAATAATTGTAAACGCCTGGTAAAATCTTACATACGCAACGATGCTTTCTATTCTAGTGAAATAAAACAGGCAACGTTCACAGTAATCCAAATATACAAAAGCATACGTATGACAAACGAGTTTCTTTCCACAGACCTGCACTGCATGATAAGTGATGTTTTGCATGCATATGATATAAGTAATATTAAAAGAGTACAGCTTCTCCCACTGCGTGTATAATTAAACGAGTCCTACCAAAACAGTATATGCTCCAAGATGTGTCCCCTAAAATGGTATTGTTCTTGACATTGTACAGACTGATACCTCTACTCATGCAGATTTCGTTTTAATAGTTAGATATATAATAGTAGTAATAAAACTTCTAGATTACGTATAATCGGAGAGTCATGGTTATATTGATTATATGAATTTACCTTGCTTACCACTTGTAAAGACGATTGTTTGCTATCTGAATATGTTTAATTGCTTACACATTAGAATTAACGCCAATCTTCTGCTAAGCCACGATGGCAATCATGTTACAACATGACAAATATTGTAACTGATAATAGAAACTATGACAAAACTTTATTTTTTCTAAACCTTCTTGTCTTTATTGTGTTTATATTAGTATATAAACACAAAATCAAAAGCATAATTACTGTTTTATCAAACGTTGATTCAATTTGTAATGGACGTAGATTTTTCTTGAAAAGACTTAATAACTATCATAAATCAGTTAAGAATATCACAGTTTTGCTAGCATTTATTATTTCCATAATCTGCAGTAAGACGCATTCATCCTCCTTTATAAAGAAAACTATACATTTTTGAAAGGGAAATATTCATACATTTATGAATCATTTATATTCAAATAAATCAGGTACCTAATGTTGACTAAATCAAAGCGATAAATTTTACCTAATTAAAGCACGGTATTATTTCATATTATGAATCCATATTTAAAATAAAACTACTGCAAAAATTGTTTTTAAAAATTAAATTTGCTTTCATTTTTTTTTCTTGATTCAAAATATCAAAAATGTTTAAATTAACATTTGCCTTGAACTTGAAAGCTAAAAACTGCGTTTAAAGACGGGCAAAGTTCGAAGTACGTAGGGATTTGTTCGTCTTAAAATAGAGCTGGTCGACACATAGCATAGTCATGTGACAAATGATCCTGGTAATCTAAAACAATAAACGGCGCGCGTAGATGTTTATCAATCACATTAATTTATGTGATAATAAAATAGTATCTACTAATGTCACCCTTGGGATGAATGAGATTAAATACATAGTAATTTGTTGCTCTGAAGCTATTACACGTTTTACATGCAGTTTTTGAGCAGTGGATTAGCAAAATAATTACTCTTTAAATTGGAACGTGGTGTTCACCTCATCGTGTTACTGATTGATTATCACCTCTCTCTCTCTCTCTTTCTCTCTCTCTCGTTAACTAATACAGTGTGTCTCTGCACTGTAAACACATACTAATTCCAAGTTCACTCTTTCTTGACGTTTCATGTAATAAGTGAAGCTCTATGAGACTTTAAGTAAAGACATTGTAAACAAAGTAACTCACACACATCAATGGACACAAAAAATTACATATACCGCCATGACATGAATATATAATACCAAATATGTTGTACAGGTAACCACTCTTGACTACTTTTAAATAAAAAGAAGTTATTTATATTTGGGTTAATGAAACATACTTTGAAAGAATCAAGTATGATATAAAACATGATACAAACCAACTTTAAATGGCTACCTAAAAGACCCTAAATCCTTTGATTTTAACACACAATAACTATTCCCATAAAACTGCCCCACACAAAGAGTTATAATGAATATTCTAAAACCGCTTATGTATATCTAAAGACTACCGTGGGTCTAGTCCCAAAATGTCATTTTTGTTCTATAATAGTGTAGCAGATAAATAAATTGCATTACTAATGGAGAGATAGATAGACAGAGATGAAGAAATAGTCATCACTTTTAAAAGTTGATGGGGATAACAGTCATGCTAATATATTTATTTAAACATTATATCTGTCAAAACACAAAACAAATCAGCTTATCTCTAAAACTGATAATTAAATAAATGAACTATACTTACAATAATTTTATTTTAATGATCAATACTAACTATACTGTCATTACAACTGTAAACATAAACTCCTAATGAAACATTATTTTCCGCCTTACCCACTAATATGATATTCCAAATGTACACACTATCTAAATCTTCGATTTAATTGACATGACCGTAGAAGGAATGGTTTTTAAAAGGAAAACTGAAACAAAAACTGATGCACGCTACATTATTATTATTATTATTATTATTATGCATTTCCAAATATATATACTAATATGTTTGACAGTACATTTTAAGTTAGAAAATGGTACTTGTACAAGGATCACATTGTTCCCTAAAGTTTCCTATAACTTTGTATTTCTTCATATTATGTAGTCTAGCTCCTTTGAGACTATTTTTAAGTTCACACCCTGTCAAACTGCAATTTTCACTCCCTCTTTGCTACGGATAGCAACCTTTATTGGTTTCAAGTAAAATAGAAAAGAACGGGCTAAGTAAAATGGATTGACGTGGTTGAAATATTACCGTCGAGATTGTATGACCTATGATCTATCCTTCCTTTGCATTGTCGAACTGCAATTTGCACTCTCTCTCTCTCTCTCTCTCTCTCTCTCTCTCTCTCTCTCTGCTACGGATAACAACCTGTTATTGGCTGCAAGTAAAATAGAAAAGATCGTGTTAAGTAAAATTGACCGACGTGGTTGAATTGTTGACATCGGGATTGTATGACCTATGATCCTTCCTTAGTATTGTTATATTGTTTTGTTGACCTTCAAATATGCTTGCAGTTTAGGCAGGTGGTTGCTACCGATACTTATTCGCTTTAGAGTATTAATACATGATTCGGCAACACTTTGTTTCTTGAATATTAATATATCTCCATTGCTGTATGATATTTTGATTTTCCTAGAGAATTATGTTCAATTTTCATATCTAATGATTACTGTGTTAAATATATATCCGGACTGTTATGTTATATTTCTTATAAAATAAATATTTTTATGTCAAATAACAAATTATTCTCTGTTGCCGATCCAGAACATGAAAATAATAAATTCGGAAGAGAGAGAGCTTTGTTTGTATTAGCAAGGTGTTTACTATGCATGATAATACACACACTTATCATATCACCTTTATTACTTCTCCATAAACTTGTAGAGGAAACGGTATATGTAAGTGGATTAATGCGCATGCATTGACATTGTAAAGACCTCTTCTTGTCACAGTAGAACGTCACTAGCATTTAGAGATATTATTTAGCAACGACACACAATATTTCAGATATATTATTAATGATGGTTCATGTGGTAACCATGCAATGTTTTCATTATCAAGTACAGAACAAGAGAAGGTTTCGCTAGTAGAAATAACACTAAACATGGTAGAGGCTATACTGTTGAAATGGGGTTGGAAGCTATCACAATTCAGTTTAAGGTTCTAATTAGCGATACTCCGATTATCCGCACACAACGGGAACATGGATTTCGTCAGGAAAATCAGACATCCCAAAGAACATATTCAGATCACAGTTACAACTAAAAGTAGAAACAGTAAAACTTGTCCTACTTCCACATAATTCGGGACCTCTTTTCTATGTTGATATTGTCATAAATAAAATAGTTTCCCCGGTCATTAAGAGCCAACAATATGGATAATATACATCCGCATAATCTAGGTTTAGCTGTAAAACACATATTGGCACTTGCATCCTGGATGACAGATCAATCTGAAGAATACTTGAAGGGTCAAAGATATAGTAGCGTGATACTATTCCAGTCAGGAAGTCGAAAAATCAAAGAAGTTTATATACGATATTAAACTACGTTATATATATATATATATATATATATATATATATATATATATATATATATATATATATATATATATATATATATATATATATATATATATATATATACTACATATATTGAAAATAGCATTTTTTTAACGTGTTGGTATAAAGCAATTTTATATATCAATACTATTGGTATATCAAATTGTGATCCGCCCATGGCGCACTGATACGCATATATGAAATTTCTTGCAACCGTGTGCTGTTGGTTTTAGATCCATGATGAATTTCCTCACATTAATCATAAGAGACGTATGAAAATACCCTTAAAAAGTATTAAAAATCCCCGTTTCCTAAATAAATTTAATATGGCACCCAGTTTCATAGCAATCCTTTCTGCTGTCTGTCCGCCACCTCCCCTCTCATGTATAACGGAACAAACTTCGCATTACTGTGGATTTGGACTGGATGAAAACTTGAAATAGAAACAACACCAAGTAACCTACAAGAATATGGTTTATTGTAACGGTGTATGTGCACTTTCCTTGGGATATATCTACAGTGCTTATCAATTATACAAAGTAGCAACCCTGTCAACATTATACGGTAAGTTTCTCGGTTACGTGGTACACATAATTAAAAAGAGAATGACTAATTACAGTAGAGACGCTATGTTTGTTTAATAATTGAAATGTATCACTATCGCTGGATTTCTAATAAAGATATTTCTCATATAGCAATGTGTATTACGTGCTATTATTTTGTTCATCAAATGAAGGAAACGGATAATCCAAATTTTGACTCAGATTCGCAGAATGTGATACCAACACATCACATTGCTAATCAGCAAGAATTCACTAACTGATATTACAACCTCTCACTTTTGTTTCGGTCTATTTAACATATGTCGATCGACTATTTTCGTGAAGATCATTAAAGTGGTGGCCGGTGTAAAGCAGATAGGGCCACGTCCATTTAGGTGCCCCCAAAACCGCGATTTTGACGCCTTCATAGCGTCTTTGAAGATGCGTGGGCTATGGCCCAGTGGCCCCAGGCCGCATCCACGCCACTGGTTGCAGTGGCAGTTAGGTGGTAATTAAAAAGATTTGTATCCTGATCCAGAGATCGAACGTGTCTCAAGTCTTCGCACTGCACGTGAAGTATCTAACAAATAAACGTAAAAGATGTTAGTATAGTCTGTAGGATTCATGTACAATTTCAAGAATCAGTGACGCTGGCAAGAAAATATGTATGAGAGTTCTGGTGTACAAATATAGGCCTGCAAGACTATAAGGTCCGTTTGATCAAACTCTGGGTCCATTCGTGGTCACATGACGTGGACTGTTAAGAGCTATCACAAACCGTAAATAGGTGTTCTAGATTATAATGTACGTGTCTTCCATCTTGGATGAAAGTTGGTTTTCCCATTAGTTGCATTTTAAAATCACACTTAATTCCCTTTACTGCAACTATCTTTTCAAATCAAACAAGTTACATTATCTATTGCAACTTTCATTATCTAGAGTCATTTGAATACAAGAAGAAATGCATTACAGATGGTGTGTTCCTGACTTTTACACCGAAGATTCCTACACGAACCTACAAAACATGGATCAGAGGGTAGCCACATATTTCATCATCCGACCTTTGATCACTACCTGTTGATCACCACGATGTTGATCTTCGCGACGTTTGTTCATCACCACATTTCTTCATCGTGACTCTTGTTTACCCTGAGGTAACTAATACGTTTATATAGGTTCATAATGATATTAATCAGATCCTTGGCATGTTATTAAGTGAGTTAAATGGACTAGATATGAATCGGAAAATTGTTTATATTGCTAAACGATAACGATAGACAAGCTAGACCACATTTACGGATTACGGAATGACAGATGAATCACTGAACGCAGGACTTTTTATACGTATGTTCGTGCAATGGATGCGATAACACGAGTAACTCTATCACGTAACAGTCGATATCATTTGGAACCAGTAGTACCACGCGAAAGACTACAAGAATATTGCCTGCTGTTTGATTGTCTTTCTGCAGAACTTTGGATGAGAATATTGGAAGAATGATTGGATTCCACGATTTCATCCTTCAACATTATTGGTAATACAAACACAGCTGTCTACTGCAGCATCGCCTTTATTTCACTGGTTCAATGGGAATAGGGTAACGTCATGGTTGTCACACGCCCATTGACGAGGACCACTGACATAAGTTTCCTCGAAGTAGAAGACTAGTTCATTCATGTACGTTTGATTGGGCATGGAATCGGAGAAGAATTCAAAAGCATCTTCAGTGTCTTACACGAGGATGTCAGCCCTTGCGAATCGTCAACGTAAGGTTGCACGTACCTAAATTTTAGTTTCATATATCACCTTCAACAAAAATTCGTTTACTTTACGTTGAATGATTTGGCAGAGATAAAAGCAAAATAGCCCATCACTGAGACAGTGTCGGTCGAGGCTGTCATTGCCGCTGTTTCAAATAAAGCAGAATAATACGAGGAGCAACGTTTCAGATAAGACGCTTGTTTTCTCCTATATGACGGTCGTAACTGGAACTAGTGTTGTAGGCCAAGAAACAGTACATTTCTGACCCGGATTACAGCGATTCACCACTGGATACGGAATGTTTCTAGTTGCAATCAAACGTTCCAACAGAAAAACAGACGTCCATCTTCCCGAGTCCATTAATCAATTCGTTGCATCCTAGGATAATGAGACGTTAGTTTCCGACGCCAGATTCGTAGAAGAGAAACCCAACGAATAATTGTGGAATTTAAACGTCAAGCATTTGGTGGGAGCATATCTCCTGTTGCGTTGTTCATTAGCATATTATTTCGGTGACGTTGCAGAATATAACTGATTGTAGTACGTTTGGGTAATCAATCAAAACGTGGTCCAACAACGGTGATGCAGAGGGTTGTCGTGGGTTAGCAATGATTTCCGTTATCTTGTTCTTTTATACTAGCATCGCCCAGACGTTGGTGTCCTTGCCTGCCTTAGTATGTATGGGATCGTCTCTAACGACCACACTTTACTGATCATATGTTGTAAGCATGACTCTGCAATGACGGACAATGGTCTATTTTTTATTTCAATACGGTTGCAATACGCAATTAATGAGTTAACACATTAGCATCTCTCTCTCTCCAAGCCTGTACCTCAGCCATAGATGACATAATCGTTTTTACAGTATTTGCAATTTAATCCAGATTAACAGCAATATCACTATCATAACTCTGTAATTTTCATGATGCGTCTGAATTGAGTGTAAGGCATTGTTATGCCACAATGACAGCAAAGGGACGTAACTCTTATGTTGCCTCGGATAAAGAGTTTATTGGGGTATATTTCTCTAGGCCTTTGAATTTTCATCAATAACTTCAGATATATTCAAATAAATACCTATAATATATTTCAGTATGTATTGCTTTATTTTTATTTCGAATATCCTAACGTGTATGAAACTTTCTTGGATCTTTCTTGGTGTATACTGAGTTGTTCCCCTTGACTTAGCTCCATTCAAATGGATAAGTTGTCTCGTCTCTTTCATCATTAGCTGCCGAAATTAAACGCGACATTTTCTAGTACAAAATGGTCGTCACTGAATAGGCATATTGTAACAAAAGACAAATAAATTGAAGTTTGAATTCAGCGCCTGATTTTGAAGAAGCAATGGCAAAAATATTTTTAAATTTCAAATGCGTGCAGAATCTTAGCGAAGTTGGTGTGAAGAATGTTTACTACGACTCCATGCAAGTTTTGTTGCAAAAGAATGTTGTAATAAGGTATGTTTCCTCTTTGAAATTGACAGTACCTGTTATTGGTATGGATCAAGTTCTCTAAGGACGGACTGAAATTGATGTATACAATATAAAATAATGTATTATCATATTTACTAATAATTTTATAACATATTAATTTATATGTAACATACGTAAAAATCGATGTATAAAATAATAATTTAATAATGTAGTAATTGAAATAATTTATACATAAAATGTAAAATACGTATAAATCGATCCATAAAATTATAAAATATATGACGGTCGGCCCCCTTCCAATATTAGTCTTTTATTCGATTGGAGATAACTAAGGTCCATTCAATGGCACAATGACATTAATGGCACAATGACATTAAATCACTTCAAACATTTGGTTTATATTGTCAGATTTTGGTGCTTCTTAAGACAGTCAAAAAAAGGGCTTAATTTAATATAGATAAATGAAGCTGTGTTGAAATGTGAAGACACCTTCAAGTCAGAATTAATGTGGACAACGGCGAATTTTTATCGAAAAATCGAACGTTTAATTATTGAAATATAAGAAGTGATTAGGTGTATGAGGCGTAACTAAAACCGGTGGATGAGGCATAATTAAAACGTCATGACATTTACCAAACGTCACGCAAGACATTATCACTTTTCTTCCATTTTTACATACATTTTGAACCCACTTTTTTGTCCGATGATAAGCATCTCACCAAGGTTTACTGAGGATCTGAACATTCAAGAGTCACAGTATTTATATAAAGGACTGCAAAAGGAAAGTCCCAAGCAGATTATCAAACTTTGTGTGAGTCATGATACTTTAAATTGTATCAAAAAAAATTAATAATATTTAACTTTGGAGAGAACAGTGTAGGTATTTATTACACTAAATGTTGATAGATAACGAGTGTTCGATAAAGCTAAATAAGAGCAAGAGCCAGGATGGAAAATTCCATGTTGCAGCTTATTTCCTATTAATATGCTAATGTTTTCATGAGTTACTTGGATACATGATACATTTTGTATTGTAATAATGTAAGTGTTCCAGGAGAATGACAATTCAGTACGTTTACTATTACCTTTACTTGTCCCTTTAAAAAGATATGTGTCCCACATATTGGGGGGGGGGACACGTACAGTGTTCCCTGCCCTTCAGATCCTTTATGCATCACTGAAATTATGATATTTTTAATTTATCCTGTCTGGAATGATTTCCAATAAAACCTTAACTCGTCACTGGCATAAGTCTCATGTTTATGATACCTTCATGCTTAGGAATTTACTAACCATTATTTTCGAATATTATGCTTTCTATTTCAGCTATATCCATGGCATAACGTCTGTCAGCTGTATGAACTGGCATAAAGTCTAACCCAGCCTTATGCAAAGTATTCTGCATTATAAAGGTAACCAAATGACAAATTTCGTGCAGTGTTCAGGAGAAATTACTGTTTGCCGCTTTTTATGACCATATGAAGTGCATACGTAACAGTAACATGCGAGCTTAAGTAAATAGTGTTGACATTTTACTTGTATATGAACGGCATCAAAACACGAACGTTTACCTCGTATGGAAGCCTTGTAGCAATACACATTAACGTATTTAAAGGAAAATTGTTATACGTAGTGAATGATTTAAACAGTTATATGTTTTGTTATTTGTAATAAACGCAAGATAAGAAGTAATCTACGCAAGATGAGAAGTAATCTTGTGTATTTTATACAGATCCTCGTCTACAAAAGTGGTGATCCGATTATATTTGAAAATAAACGTTGTTTAAATGAACTGCAATTTGTTCTTAGTCGGCTATGAAGAATTTCACATTTCTTTGTACACCACTAAAAGTGTTAGGGAACATAAGTGTCGTGAGTATTTTAATTGCCTTTAAAATTTATAATGAAGTATATTTAATGAGTGTCAATAGATAATGTATTCCATTCTTGAATGATAGAAGGAAGAAACGAATTGTAATACAGACTTGTTCTAACCTGTACAAACTGGAAACCGCCTATATTACTTACATCATCTCTCTCCAGGTATATATATATATATATATATATATATATATATATATATATATATATATATATATATATATATATATATATATATATATATATTAAGAGCAGCCTCATTAAAGGTAAGTACAAGTACCTAATTCGATTTAAATACTTTGTGACAAACTAATAAGGTAATATAATTTACTTTTTGCTACATTTATTGATGCTGACGTGATAATTGATTGAGTTACGTATAAAATAAAATTCGTGATTCTGTACATCTCATTAAATATATGCTAGAACGGGGTGGTCTGTTTACATCATATTGTTCGAATCTCTTTGGCAGTCAATTTTTTATTCAAGGGTACTTACCTTTCCGTTTCAACTATATTAAGTCATAATGTAGTTGCCTCCCGTTTATTTCTTTGCTCTCTCTCTCTCTCTCTCTCTCTCTCTCTCTCTCTCAGATATGTACTCTTCCAGAACATGGCGGATTACATGTACGTAGACCAGTCATTTTTTGCATGTATTTAATGTACGGTATGTTGACCTATGCCGATATGAATTATGTTTAAATCGTTCGTACACGAAATTGATCGGTAATGTTATTTCCATTCCGAAACACTGACGTAAAAATTCAATGAGAAACAGACTAACGCAGATTTGAAATAGAAAACAAAATATAAAATTAAAGAAAATGATATTGGTAACTCCTGCGACAAATTCAATAGCAATGCAATTATTAAAATATGATCGAGACTGAAATGTGCAGCTCGTATGAATAGTATATATATATATATATATATATATATATATATATATATATATATATATATATATATATATATATATATATATATATATAGAGAGAGAGAGAGAGAGAGAGAGAGAGAGATTTACTCAGAAATAGAGGTTATTACTATGTATATATATATATATATATATATATATATATATATATATATATATATATATATATATATATATATATATATATATATATATATATATATATATATTTGTGTGTGTGTGATGTGTGCTTCGAAGTGATGGAGGTGATGTGTGCTTAGTCGTGATGGACTATGGGCTGGTGTGTGCAGGCAAGAAGATGGGTGCAATTTACCCGAAAACCTGTGTTCGAATCTCTGTAGCGTACGAATTGAAAATTCTCTATTGTGTATGATATTAGTATAAAAAAGGGTACAAATAGCTGCCTCACTAAGCGCTCACTAATAACAGGTTAGTGTTCGGATTGGTCGGCGTGGTGTCAGGATAAGGTGTCTGGGTGATACACATCACATGTCTGCAGCATGATGTCCCAGTGTTGGACATCACCAAAAACTGCCACACAACATGCATCATAGCGATATAACACAAATAGTGAAAGCTACGTTAAAAATCTAAATCATAAACACACACATACACACACACATACAAAGACACACATACACATACTCTTAGTATAGATAATTTGACAGACTCTTCTTCTATTTTGTATCAGATTTTAGAGAATAAAATAGATATTGGATTGTACGTGTACTTCAAGTAAGCAAGAAGGTTCGATAAGGGCAGATTTTGGCCCCAATATTAGCTATAAATTAAAGTGTTTGTAAAGGTATTTCTTATGGTTATGACATGTGTTAACTGCGTGATATATATATATATATATATATATATATATATATATATATATATATATATATATATATACATGATCTATTGGAAAATAATAATTTTCTTTTTAATGGAGCACTTCTGCATAATATTAAAAAATTCAAACTTCCAGAAAAATGTTCGGAAGTGTAGTCCTTGTGAAACGAAACGTTATGACCCATAAAATGCTGTCAAAGAGTTCGGTATACATAGATAATCGAAGTTAAACATTCACATTTTGAAAATAGTTTATAAATAGCGAACCTGAATAAGGTATGTATATTCCAACAACTTTGATTCTTCCACGTAGACATATTCGTGACGAATATCCACTTAACAGGAGAAGAAATGTATTTTGTGGAAAGCCCGTCTTTACCGAAGGGACTAATATCATGAAGGAGCTGGAGAAAGAATAAATAGCTGACAGTATAACATGTATAACGGAGCAATATGCTTCGAATATATGGAAAATTACTTGAATGAAGCATTTTGATACGAGAGAAAGAAGGACGTCTCTAAAGAGCTAATGACAAACTCTTAGTTATAACATGTTTTTAAATTGATGTTTGCTGCAAATTTATATCAAAGCGATAGTTTTATATAAAATAGTGATGGAGGAATGGATATGCAATCGATATTGGATATAGCTATCATTTACCGGAAACTAACATGGAAAGCGCAAGGGGACTCATCAGTTTAACCTTGAACTAAATTCATGATTGCGGTGCATGCTATCTACAAAATACGAGACTGTTTCTAATGTTATTAATATCTTTTAATTCAGAACTTGTTACTGGTAAACTCCAATTCAGTCGTTATACTCAACATTTCTTCGGTGCAAATTGTTAGTACTGCAGATGCATTGAGTAGGCATCATACTTTATGAATTTGTTTTAGTCTATACTATATATTCATTTTATTTGGGTATCGCATCACACAAAGGACCTTTCAAAGCACTGTTTAACAGAAGTATTCAAGCGGAAATGGCTGACAGTAAATCATGTATTAGAATCCACAGCATTTTGCAAGTTTAGACTGGGGCCCCGAGTGGCCGAGTGGTCTAAAGCGCTCTACGTTGCGGATCACTACCATCTCACCTCTATCTGCGTGGGTTCGAGTCTCGGGTTCGGCTAATGTGGGTATATGAGAAAGCTTGCCAGTAACATCTCATGGGTCGGTGGTTCTTTCCGGGGTTTTCCTCCACTATTAATACTGGTCGCCATGTATAGCCTATCGTGTGCTGAAAAATGGCGTTAAACCCTACAACAACTAAACCAGTTTATACTCGTTTTGAACTTTGCTTGCACTGAAAGACGTTTAACTGATGGTGAAGATTCTATTTATATTTTACAGATCAATACTTTACCTGCAGTGCATCCAATCAATGGATTTAGTTTATGATTACCATATGAACTTACATTTGTGTTGCTGAAAAGAGGAAAATGATTGTCTTACATGCACACATTCATACAATGTCTAGTATCATAAATATAAATAATATCAATAATAATTTCAGTGTATTTCTAAATTATCATCGGAGGGTATAAATTAAATGTGCTTGCTGCCATCTTTAGTAACCTTTAAGTATTTAGTCACCTGAAGAACTCTGCTATAACCAATACCTAGACAGCTTCAAACAAAACCCACAAACTGAAAAAGCTTTATTTTTCTAATTATGAAACTTGAAATAATAATAATAATAATAATAATAATAATAATAACAATAACAATACGTATGGAGTGTTATTTGTAGTTTCCTTTTTCCATTCACTATTTGTATGTGCCTCGCAGCCATTCCTTCTAATGTTATGACAATTGAATATAAAATTTATATATTATGAACAATTAGAAAATCATATTATAAGGTGGGATGGAGAAATGCTTCATGAAGAGTTTCTCTTGTTTATAATTATAATAAACGTATAATTAATATTGAATTATTTTTTAACAAATCTTGTCAGTATGGGTATTGCGTGTAGTTAGTTAAGTGATACGTTCAGAGATAAGTATATCTGGTTTTTGTTTTATTTCATGAAAATCAGTTTCATGAATGTGTACCTTGTAAACCAAAGATTTTTCTCCAAGTATTGATAGTATTTGAAATCTTTTTGTAATCATCAGTGACAGTCATAATATTCAAATAAGCAAAACGAAATATGAATGATGACATCATGCAACTATTGAAAAGGGGGTGGGATTATGCAGTCGCCTTTCCCTCTGCTAGTCATGCAATTTATCTCCGACACTATTAAACAAACAACTTAAAACTTTGGGATAAGACCGGTCTTGGAGGTAAAAATCTGAAGATGGTTTGTGTTTTCTTTAAAGCCAGTACTAGAACATATGCAATGTACTTTTGGGTTACACTCTCTAGTCTGTGGGTAAACTTTCCCTAGGATACAACAGAAAAACTTGAGATCCACACCCAATAGCAATATATGGGTTTGAAAGATATCAGATAGCTCCGTACCTTATCATGCAGTTCGCAGGTTCTGAGGTCAAGGTGATTATTAGGGAAAAGGCACGAGATGGGCATATAATGGGCTGTGTGCTGCTCTTGTTACTTTAAGCCTGGATTATCTGCATCTAGTATCACTTTTTGGTACTATCTTTGAAAAACCAAGTTATATTACCTCAAAATAATTAATTATTTCAATTACTTTAAACTAATATAATGGACGTAATAAATCTTTTGTCCACGAATCAGAGTAAAACGTTTCCTAGCTATTCGAGGGCTGCAAATTTGTTATTTTCAGGTAAAATATTTCAGTTCCGACCATTGAAAATTAAATGGGAAGTCCCTGATAAAATGTAATATATATATATATATATATATATATATATATATATATATATATATATATATATATATATATATATATATAACTCTGAACCCAGTTTAACCAGCATATTACTATTATTTTGTTATTTGTACCATTATTTCAATGTTAGCTTAGTAAAATATACTTGATGCTGTCAAAGTATGTTTCATTAACACCAGTACATTTAACTCATTTCTTAAGACAATATTCAAAATTTCGGCCTGCTCAAGCTGAGTTGGCTTTGCCTCTATAAGTTGGGTGGTTTTTATTATATGGACAGTGATCGTTATGGGACGTGGTCACTACCTAGAGTATCATTATATAGCGTTTCCCAGTTGATATTTGGGGGTGATTATAGTTAACTCAATGGCTTTTAAGATACCACTTCCTAGATCAATTCTAGTAGGTGCGCCAATATTGGGTATTGTTAGTTTGTCTTTTATTGATCCATTTTTCAATAGATTTATCTCTTTGGTCTCGGTATTCGTTGCCCCAGATTTCGTTATGAGCATTGAAATCGCCACATAATAGGGTATATTGCTCCTTCTTGTATATTAAAATCTGTAATATTTTAAGGTGTTAGGATTTGACCCTCCCGGGTCATATATATTGTATAGGGTGATTAGAGTCTGATTAATTTTAAGCTGAATGTGTTGTATTTCAATGTGAATAGATTTTGAGGCAACTTCTAGTACGACATAAATGGCAAACCCACCCTCTTTTTTATTGTTTGTACGATTCTTAGGGTATGGTCTGATACATTCTGGCAATTTTGGTGTATTTTTAGTTTGATCGCCTAAGTGAGTTTCTTCTAGGCAAATAATGTTGGGCTTTTTGTTAGCTGCCATAATGACTATAATTAGGTCCGTATAGTTGTTAATCAGGCCTTAACAATTCCATTGCCATATTAACATATTATTTTTATCGCCTTATGAAGTCTTGTTTAACATGGATAACCCTGTTCATGACTAAAGACATTATTTACAAGATTGGTGAGTAATAGAAGATTAGTTTGTATCTCACTAACAATATTATAGTTTTGTGGGTTTCCGCGTCTCCATATTCCGCTATCGTCAGTTAACTGTGACAAGTCTAGTTTGTTAGCATTAATTGATTTTCGTAGGTCATTAACCATAATATTAAAAAGCGTTGGGCTTAACACGTCGATTTGTGTGGTTCTATTATTCAGATCGTAAGTACCTGAATATTCTTTTCCTATTTTTCTTTTAATTGTTCTCCCTGCTAAAAAGTTACTAATCCATCTATGCACTCGTCTTGTAATTCCATATTGGTTAGGTTTATCTATTAATCCTTTAGTCCAAGCTAGATAAAATGATTTTCTAAATCAAGAAAGATGGCTATTAGGTGTATGTCACCTTTGCGTTTAGGATCAAAGGCTAACTTAGCACTAGTTTCTAGTCGAATTAAATGGGCAATAGTTGACCTTTTGTTTCTGAATCAGCATTGGTTAGTAGTCATTACTTTAGTTTTCTCAAGATGGTATTTAAGCCTTTTGTTAATCATAATTTCATTAATTTTGTAAATGTTATTTGTGAGGGAGATTGGCCTGTAGGAGATGAAAGTTGATAGATCTTTTCCTGGTTTAGGGATGGCTATCACTACTGCTTGTTTCCATTTTTGTGGGATGTTACGTGTATGCCATACTAGTTAAATAAAATTAAGCATTATTAATTCCATATTTTCAGGTATGTTTTGGTAGTTTTAATAGCCCACATAGTCCTCTCCAGGTGATGTAGTTTTATACTATTTACTGCATTTCTCCATTCATATCTAGTGAAATCTTCATTAATAGGAGACCCGTCACTATTGATTGCCTAATCAGGTAAATATTTCAGTTTGTTTAGTTTCTAGTAACTCACACTGTGTAAAGAATTTGAGAGAATGGTTTTTATTACTGCTCATCTCTGCGAAATGTTGTGCAGTCGAGTTTGTTTTTTCTTTGTCCGTGACTGCCCCTGGGATTACTGGGGATGTTCTAGTAGATTTGCCCCTACCTCCTAATTTAATTAATCTTATCCCAGATATGTTTTACATTTGCTTTACAATTTAGAGATGAGCAGAAGTTACGCAAAGAGATTTTGTTACAATCTTGAATTATTTTCTTGGGTTTAGTTTCTTAACATTTATACTGCATGAAATCTGAACCCAATTTAGTGTGTTTGAATAGGTTGAGTGCTTTCTTTTTTATTTCTTTAATTGCTAGTTTACATTCCTGTGTCCACCAAGGCATTGGGTTTTTATCTTTTCTCGTAGTTTTCGGGATCTTTTTATTGGCAGCATCGTTTAATACCTTAATTATATTATCTTAATATATATATATATATATATATATATATATATATATATATATATATATATATATATATATATATATATATATATATATATATATATATATATCTGGATTATTATTTCTGACTTCATATAGTTGTATTCGAGTTAATGCAGCTTGAAATGATTCCCAATTGGCCTTATATTCTTTTCTTGGACCCATTGTTCAATACGTTTTCCATTTTGTCTTGAGAGTCTCCACCCCAGATTTCATTATGGGTATTAAAGTCGCTACAAATTGTACCTTTTCGGTTATTATAGTTCTATAGTTATCCAAGGTGTTATGGTTTGATCCTTCGGAGTCGTATATGTTGTATAGAGTGATTGAATTTTAGCTTAATTAAGTTCCATTTGTTGGATTTCAATTCGATTGGTATTTGTGGTAACCTCTGGTGTGTTGATTTCAACCACATTGGTAAAAGTATTGTGGAGATAGATGGCTAAACCGCCCCATTTTTGATTGTTGGTACGGTTTTGAGGTATTGTTTGTCATATCCTGGTATATTTGGTACGTATTAGTTATCTTCATTTAAGTGAATTTCTTGCAAGCAATTGATGTCGGGCTTATTTCTAATTTCA
Organism: Sinohyriopsis cumingii; assembly: GCA_028554795.2. NCBI lineage: Eukaryota > Metazoa > Mollusca > Bivalvia > Unionida > Unionidae > Sinohyriopsis > Sinohyriopsis cumingii. The sequence goes on from CM068826.1 coordinate 57,454,365, forward strand.
TTCAAGGCTATAATGAGGTCGTTGTAATTGTTCTTTAAGCATCGACAGTTACGTTGCCATATTATCAAGTTATCCTTATCGCCTTGTAAAGCAATATTTATTTAAAATATTACTTATTGTATGATTGTTCAGTTTTTAAATACGTATCAAGTAAATGGAGAGGAGAAAAAAAATAATTCTTGTCTGGGGACCAAGTCATTTTGAGTTATTTGATATACACTCATAATTAACCGAGTTAATGTAATTAATTGCTGCTCAGTGTTTATTTAGGGTTTTCTATTTAACTAGGCAGTGTTGAGTTATATTAGAGGGTCTTGTATGGGTGGGATTAACTGCATTTCCTTTTTCTCCTTGCTGTTGTAAAAAATGTCAGCGGTTACATTTTGCACTGCTTGTGATTGGTCTGCCTTTTTTGATATTTACCATACTTGTAGCACTTTTACCGCTATTATTGTTGATTACTGTGTAAGAAAATGAGGAAAAAATTGTTTCTGTAGGTTTTTGATTGGTTATTTCCTGTTTTTCAGCGTCCGTCCGCTTTAGTTCAGTTACTGTGTTACGAGGGACCTTTCTTTGTTGGATTGGTTCAGAATGCTTTCGTTTCCAGTCGTTTGCTTGACCGAATAACAATTTAGCCTCTTTGTACGTAATTCCCTTTTGATTCATTAGTTGGATAATACCTCCTTCTCTGTACGTTTACACTCCTGGGGTTTGTGCCTACCTTTGCAGGCAGCTATCGCATGCTGGAGCTGTCTCTTTACATTGATTTTTATGGCTGCCTCTGCATTGGTTACGCTTGTTTTTACTTCTGCATCTTTTGCGGTTTGCGCAGAATCGGGGTTTATTTTCATATCTCTCAAGTGGGTATGATTTCCTACATGATCCTGCATTTACCAATGGTGGTGGTGATGTGAAAAAACCCTAGTAGGACAGTGGATGATTCTTACCCTTGTCCATTTATTAGTCTAATCGCACTTTTAATGTCGATTCTGAAGTATACAAGGTCTTCTCTTATGTCTTCAATGGTTATATGTAGGGTCCTTTCATTTTCAATATTGTTTGAATTATGTCAATGGTTTACTATCTTCCTCCATTTTTTGAACATTTATCGTGATGTCTTGGTTGCTCTTTATGTCCTTGTGGGTACTGGAACTATTTTTAGTGGTCAGGGAGTTATGCATGGCGATGTTAACATCAATTCATCCTAATGTGTAGGTACTCGGCCATTTTTGTGCTGTACTGCACCAAATTATGAGATAATTTCGGTTTGAATTCTCTTTGCTGAGTTTCCCTAATTCATCAGCTACACGTTTGCTGCTGGTGTTATTCAGTTCTTTGTGACAACTACGTACATATAATGTTAATTCTAGAGAATGGTGAACATTATCTTTTGAATTGGAACTGTTGAACGCAATACATATATTCCTGACAAGTTTATATCTTCGTTTGACTAGCTACCTTTTAAAACTACTCGAGCACGCACGAGAGGTACCGCAAGTGAACGCAACCTTATTCACGACTGGACGAAAGGACTGAGTTACGTATGACACATTAGTCAAAAACAAACAAGAAAAGATACATAATTAATACAAGACGAACCCATCCCTCAAACTCGTATGCATGTCCACACACCTTATCTTGCATTTTTCATTGGACATTTTCGGACGATTTTCTTGCAATTTCCGTAGGAAATACGATTGTCATCCAGATTAATGTTGCACTTCTCCTAAAAAGCCGTAGAACGATATTAAATCTATTACATAGTCTGATGATCTGACACTAAATTCTACAAACCTATTTCATAATGAATATCAAAGATGATCATGTTTAATTTTTGAAATCTTATTCAAATCACAAATCGTCATTAATAACGTATTAATACTCATTTTAATAAAGGCAATCAATGAATTACAATATCTATAACTATTAAAATATGTTATTGATTCGATTGTTGTTACAATGTATCATTTACATTTGATATTAATGATGAAGCGAAACTAACAGTTGTTTCTTAGGTGCACACTTCAGATCAATTAAAATCGTTTTTACATACCCTCAAAAACCAGAGACAACCAACGAATCGGGAGTGCATGTTTTCCATGCTCTCTCTTCAGAGTGTCTTGAACTGACACCTTCAACCAATCTAGTTTTGTTCCATTATGCAGAGAGTGGTGAACATTATCTTCTGAATTGGCACTGATGAACGAAATCCTTATATTCCCTGACTGGAGTTTATAGCTTCATTTTTCACTGGCTACATTTTAAAACTACTCGATCATGCACGAGAGGTTCCGTAGGTGAACGCAACCTTATTCACGAGAGCACAAAAAGACTGAGTTACGTATGACACATTAGTCAATGACGTAAATGAATTGGGGGTCAAGACTAAAATTGAGAATCTACATCCAGCCCGTCTTCTTGGCGGCGGGTTGTCCAATTCATAGATCCTTTAACTTCTATTTGAAGATGAATTTGTCCTTCTCCTTCAGACAAATCTATTAGGACAGTGCATGGGCCATATATAGGTTGAGACAGCAAGTTGCACGTGCATTTCCTGACAATGCACTGATTAACAATAACGGCTATCTCTTTTTCGTTCCTTCAATCGCCTGGATTGTTTTTAGACCAGCAATGTGGCAGGTGATAGTTGATGCATTTCAAACATCCACATTGGCGAGAACGTTGCCATACCTTTATGCTGCTTTCAGCTACATGGCTGATATATCTTTGCATTTCTTCTGGTAATTGTACATGATATAAGCAAACACTTACCATAATGGCTGTTCCTATGTGCTCGATAAATGAGCCTGAACTAGTCAAGGTAAACTAACTTTATCGTTATTAAAACAGAGAAAACGAATCTTACCCGTGTGTGTGTTACCATCGTCAGTTACTTATGTTTATCACGGAAGTTTCATTGTTCTTCATGACTTCATTCTGTTTGGTTGTCTTCCTGGCTTGGGAAGTTTGTTAGAATAAATGGTGTTTCTAATTCTTTTGTATTGTTATTGTCCTTGATCCTTTCTTATCGCTTCCATTATTCGTTGTGGTCTCGATGATTTGCTATCCTTTGGTTTTTGTGGTGGTTTTTGTTGCATCTGCCCTCCTTTGACTGGTTGGGGATTTTATCCCTCTCTTCACTGTCAACTGGATATTTTTTTTCCAGTAAGCAGACTGTAATTGTTTAATTAGTTCTTCAACTTCAGTCTCGTTTGTTTCATTTACCATGTTTGGTTTAGATTGTTCTGATTCTTGACTACAATGGATAATGGGTTGTTTCTTGTTGTTCGCTTTCTATTCTGTCAATTATTTGTTTGTTGGACCTGTCTTTTCGTTCCTTTTCCTGGTAGCGTGGATTTTGTATTCGTTGTCTTTCCTGTAACTGTTCTTGAATTATGTATATTCCCCCTGTTTTCCATCCTTTATTTTGTCTATCACTTGACTGGGCATCCTACTGCTATTAGTAGTTTCTTAATTTCCTTCCGGTTATGTGTGTGATGATTTATTCGTGTTTACTTTATTTGTTATTATCATTTATGCGTTCGTTTTTTGCCATTTCTTTTTTTTCTCCATTTTTGGTCGTTGGTCGTTTTCAATGTTTTTGTTATTGTTTTATTCGTCCGGTTTGTTTACTATTGATACTTTTTCAGACTTTTCACTTTCCATATTGTGTGTTGCCCTCCCTGCTCTTGCCCCTTTTGTGCCGTGGTATCCAGTCTTGTACTGTCATCTCATGAGACAGATTGATGTTGATTGTTTTGGGTCTGTCTCTTATTATTTCATACATAAAATAGTCAATACCTACCTGTTTTGCAAGTTGTTTTGAGTCATTTTTTATTGTCGTCTCCCTTTATATTGTATTGTACCAGTTTGGTTATGTCCTCTTCCTTATTGCTGCGATAAATCTCTGTTCCTTGTTCGGTTGGTGCTCAGGGTTTGGTCATATTTGCTATTATGGGGGTTGTTATAATCGTTTTGAGTTTATCTACTAAGTTAAATTCCTCCCGGTTCCTCCTCTCAGTTTTTTATATTGTTCTCCAGGGGCAAGAATATACTGTCTTCTAAGGTAAGGAGGTCCATTTTTGGGTAGACTGAGATTTCATTGCTTGCCTTTGATTTGTTGGATGAAACCATGTTTGGGGTTGAAGTAGGCATAAGACCTGTACTGAAAATGTTCTAGTTATGGTTTCAGTCACTGTGGGACTAGTGTTTGAATTGATTTTTGAGCCAGTTCTTGCAGTTGGCTTGGGGTGATAATGGGGCTTGTGGAGATGAATTCTAGAGTTTGACTAATGTTAATGTTGAAATTGTTAAAAGGATTTGTTCCATGTTCTTTTTCAGTTTGTTAATTTTTCTGATTTCTGGTTGTCTAGATTTACTTTCTGTTCTTTGAGGCATCCTGATAATTTAGGGGGATTGGCCAATATAAGTATAAGGATCCTAAAAAACAAAATGAATATATATATATATATATATATATATATATATATATATATATATAGAGAGAGAGAGAGAGAGAGAGAGAGAGAGAGAGCATCCATCCCGGAGCCTGGTTCTATGTTCATGGATTTTCTCTGGCATAGTGATTGATGCTGCTGTTCTTTTCTGTTCTATTAATTTTGATGCATCAGTTTATATTTCGGTATGGCCTGTATAATTTCTTTTGATTGCTGTTTGCACTTTAGATCATATTTCCAATGGTGATTGTTGTTTGCATCCGAAGGTCAGAGCAATTAGACTGATCTTAGATATTTTTTTTTTCCATGGTCCTGGGGTCTTTCAGTTTGATTGGTTCCGCTTGTAATGTTTTAATTTCTAATTCTTTGCTGAAGTTATAAATCTAACTTCCCGTTGGTGGGTTAGGAACCAATGTTTTGCTGAAGGGTTTCTTGCATTGATTAATTGCAAGTTTGGTTGGATGTTTCTTGTTATGTACCATTATTCTGGTTGCATAAGTGAGTACTTGTTCTTCTCTCCTTAGAGATAAAGGCAGTTCTTCTGTTATTATGCAGGGTTCCTGTACAAATCCGTATTCCTCGATATTACATTTGGTAAATTTTTCTCAGTAAGGGAGCTTTGGCTGATGCATAGACTTGACATCCATAGTTAATTTTAGATCTAATTAGGGATTTATATAGTAACAATGCTTCTTTGTCTGCGTCTCAAGTTATTCCTCTGATATGTTTTTATAAACTGATGTTTTGATTGCATCTTCTAATTATATCGTTTATATGGGATCACCAGATTAGTTGCTCGTCTAATAATATTCCAAACAATCGTGCTTCTTTACCAAATATAATAAGAGTATTTTGTAGGAGAAACCTTTGGGGACAGTTGTTCTTATTTTGTTGAATGGAGAACAGAACTAGGTTTTATTGTTTGATATTTTGAAGCCCAAGCTGTCAGCCCATTTTCCAATCGCATTTAAGCTCGTTTGTAGCTCGTTGATCTTATTATACTTTCTAGGGTTCTTGATTTCCAAATTCCGCTATCGTCAGTTAACTGTGATAGATCAATTCTATGGGTTGTTGATGGATTGTCCACGTTGGCTGACCATGATATTGAAAAGTGTAGGGCTAATTACGCTCACTTGAGGGGTTCCATTTTAAAGTGAGTAAGTATCAGAGTACTGATATGCTACTGGAAATTTGAAATCCAGTGATGCGTTTTACCTACTATACCATATTGGTTTAGTTTTGATATTAGGCCTTTGGTCCAAGGTAAATCTAAAGCTTTTCTCAAATCTAGAAGCATTGCTATTAAGTGGATATCTCGTTTTCTTATTGCACTGAATGGTATTTTAACATTATCTTCAAGCCTTACTGGTTGGTCAAAAGCACATATTTGGCTTCTAATTCCAATCTCATTTTTTGTTAGAAGTTCAGTTCTTTTAAGATGATGTTTCAGTCTATTGTTAACCATAGTTTCCATTATTTTACATATATTATTTGTTAATGAGATTGTTCTTTAGGAGTTAGGGATGGTTTGGTCTTCTCCAGCTTACGTATGGCTATTACTATGACTCGTTTCCATTGTTTTGATATGTTTCCGGTTTGCCTTAGTTTGCTTATTAGATCGTGCATGCTTTTCTGTATGCTTTCCGGTAGATTTTTATATACTTGAATGCCCAATTGGTCTTCACCCGGAGATGTAGTTTTCTTATTCCGTAGTGAATTTCTCCATTCATTAATGGTAAAGAAATTCATTTATTTCTGACTTGTTACCATTGCTTGCCTGGTCAATCAACAAGTAGGAGAATTTTTTATATTAATTTCTTCTTTATGTTAAGGAGTTTAATAGTGTGGTTACAGTCACTGCTCAATTTCGCTAAGTACTTAGCACATTATTTAGCCTTTTCTTTGTTAGTGTCATCATCATCATCATCATCAGTCCCGTAACCTGGATGGCAATTGGGGCACCGCACAAGACCTAACAACCAGCTTCCTCCATTCCTCTCGATATTCCGTCTTTCTCATTGAGTCGCTCAGTGTCAAGCCTGTCCAAACTCGAATGTTATCTTCCCACCGTTTTCTTTGCCTACTTCTCTTTCGTCTACCTTGTACAGTGCCTTGTAGGATTGTCTTGGCAAGTCCTGATGATCGTGAGACATGTCCATACTACTGCAGTTTCCGTTTTTGTTTACTATGATCAGGAGGTCATCGTGAGGCCCAATGGCTTGTCTTATCCTTTGCAGTATTTCTTCATTGGAAATATTGTCTTTGTATGTGACGCCGATGATCTTTCGGAAACATCTCATCTCCTTAGCCTGTATCCTTTTCTTCAAGCCCGCTGTTATGGTCCAATATTCGCAGGCACAGAGAAATATAGAGAACATCAGTGAGTGCATCAGTCTGACTTTTGAGCTGAGTGTGATGTTCTTGTCCTTCCAGATGGGCTTCAGTTGTGTCAGCGCTGCTGTTGTCTGTGCAATCCTGGAGAGTATTTCATGATTCGATCCTTCATCTGTTACAGTTGCCCCCAAATATTCGAAGATGTGGACTGTTTCTAGCTTTGAACCTTGGACCCTGATGTCAATGCTGATGGCCTTGATGGTTTTAGTCATCATGTTGGTCTTCTCTGCACTAATTTCCATGTCATAGGCTCCAGAGATTTTGTCAAGGCTCTCAACTAAGCTAGCTAATTCTTGCTTAATTCCTGCTAGTCCATGAATGTCATCAGTAAAACGTAAGTTGGTGATTGTTCTGCCCTTGATGCTGACTGTCCCGGTATACTAACCAAGCGCGTCTGCCATGATTCTCTCCAGAAAGATGTTGAATATTGTAGGAGAGAGCAGACAGCCTTGTCTGACGCCGACTGTCGTTCTGAACCAGTTAGCTATGTTGCCTGTTGCAGAACAGAAACCGAGTGGGGTTTTGATTAAATGAATAACACAAACACAATGTGTGAAAGATGGAAATGTATGAAATGAATTAATAAAGAAAAATATATGGTGCATAAATAGAATGATTCTCTCACGCTCTCAACATACGATTGATCCAATCACTCTACACAAACATTCACACATTGAAAATAAACAAAAAATATGAATTCAGTATGAAATACAGATTCTAGAAACCTCATGGACTGCAGATACGTTTCAAATACTATTATGCACTGTAAGAGAGATTCACATAATCGACAGCACGCAGCTCTAAATACTCTAAAAACTCCAGACAGCACTCAACAGCTCTAGTCAGCTCAAGTCAGCTACAATAAAACCAAACTGGTCATAATAATGGGTTCTGAAAAGTCTCTAGATATATGCTAGTACATTAAACTCTAACAGCAACTTGTAATTCAAAGTTCACAACGTTACAAATCTGCGTTGTAATAAATGCATCATTACACGATATGACATTACAAACGGAATAAGCATCGTATATCAAATGAAATATAAATTTAACACTTACCCCTATGGCTGGAGAACACAATGGAGAGCGTACACTCCTTGACGAGATCCAAACCGACCAGTGTGTCGATTGGAAATTTATCTTCCTTAAATTCATTGGAGAGTGAGTATTAGTCAGGATAAAATACCCGTGCATATCATGTTTTTAATGTGCCTAGTCGCAAGTAATTTCCGGCGAGATACATGTTAGTACAGTCTCTTACCTGGAAAAACACTTATTCACCCTAGATAACGTTGTACGCATGTACAACAAAAATAGTCAAATAGTTCTAAGGCAAAGCCAAGTTGGGTTTTTTGGCCTAATTATGTGACACTACCGTTCAAGTATACTGCACTGGTGGCCTTATCATAGAGGTGCTCTATTACTGCGATGAGGTTGGCTTTGATGTTGAACAGTCTCATGGTCGTCCACAAGGCTGCATGCCATACCCTGTCAAGTGCCTTCTTGCAATCAATGAAGACGTGGTAAAGCTCTTGCTGGTGTTGGAGGTACTTCTTATACAATATCCTTAGGTTGAAGATCTGTCCTGTAGTGCAGCGCCCAGCTCTGAACCCCGCCTGCTCCTCGGCAGTGATCTTTTCAGCCTGTGATTTTAGTCTGCTCAGCAGTATCCTTAACATGACTTTGCTTGGATGGCTTATAAGACTGATTGTGCGGTGGTTTTGACACTGCTGCAAGTTGCCTTTCTTGGGGAGGGTAATGATCAGTGATTGGGTCCATGGCGATGGCCATACTCTTGTTTGCCAGATCTTGATGCTGATGTTTGTGAGGGCGCTAATCGTGGCTTCTCTCCCAGTTTGGATTAGATCTGCTGGGATGTTGTCCACTCCTGCTGACTTACACTTTTTCAGTGATCTCACTGTGGCTTCTACTTCTACGCGTATGATAGGGTGGTTGTAGTTGTTAGTTGCTGGAAGGACGTTTAGTAACTCTGGATCTAATTTAGCTCGGTGTTTGTAATGTTCTGAGCAATACTCTGTCAATCTTTTCAGAATATATTTTTCTTCTGTGAGGCAGTTTCCGGTTTTGTCCTGAAAGGAGGTAACCCGCCGTTATTTTGTGCTTGTTAGAACATGGACCAGTTGGCATGCTTACCTGTTGTTGTTCCTTTTCAAGTTTCCCTCAATGTCTTTGGACATTTCTTCTATCCAGTTCTCTTTTTCTTTTTTTTAAGCTTTTCTTGACTTCCCTGTTACTGCCTTGTACTGCTCTGCCCCTTTTGTATCGTTCTTTATTCTTCTTCAGTTACCTCCTCTTGTCACACAGGTTCAGAACCTCAGCTGTGACGAAGTGTTTCTTGACTGGGCGATGTCTACCTAGGATATCGCTGGCTCTTTCGGTCGTTGCTGTATTGAAGGTGGTGATCAACGTGTCCATGTCGGTATCGTCAGCATCGAGGATAGTGAGCGGTGCAAATTTCCCACCAATCATTCGCTACTTCGTGATCTTTCAATTTCTCGAGATCAAATTTTATTCTTGTGTGGCTCTTTTTCTTGACCTTCTTTAGATATAGCCTGAAGGTCATCATCACCAGATCATGGTCAATTCCCATGTCCGTTCCGGGAAAGCTTCTAGTTTTGGCGATGTTTAGACTTGGCTGAAGGCGCCTCATCACCATGATGTAGTCGACCTGACTGTGATGGTCTCCACTTGGGCTGTGCCAAGTCGATCTTCTGGATATTTTATGTTGGCCGAAGGTGTTTGCCAGCATAAGGTTGTTGTAGCGAATTCCAAAAGCCTTAGTCCTCTCTCGTTTGTCTGTGCATAGCAGCAGCCCCCCCCCCCCCCCCCCCGTGTTCCTTTCCAGTTAATGCAAGCGTCCTCGCCTATCTTGGCATTCCAATCACCTTGCACAGCCAGAATGTCTTGTCTCGTTGTTTATCCACAATTTCGTGTAGCTGGTCTTAGAAGTCTTCCACATCCGCGTCATCATGTTCTGATTTTGGGGCGTATACCTGTATTATGGTGATGTTGAATGGAGTTGCCCTGAGGCGGATGGTGATGAGCCGGCTGGATACTGGCCGACATCTCATGACAGTACTCACACTGTCCTTGTGTACAAGGAGCCCAACTCCCTGCTCATGTTTGTCTTCTCTGCCACTGGAGTACATTTTGTGTCCTTCCAAGGTAGTTGTTTCTCCAATGTTCTTCCATCATATCTCACAGAGTCCTAGGATGATCCAGCGGTATCTGTTCATTTCATATGTAAGCTCTTGTAAATTTTGGTTGCGTCCTTGGGGCTTGATTTAAGTTTCTCCAAGGCCTGTTTTGCATTGCTTTTTATTGAGCGTTATGCAGTAATTTCGCCAAGAAGTTTCCCTGGCGTCCTTCATAGTTTTTCTTGCCAATTGTCTTTCTGTTTATAATTTAGAAATTCACTAGATTGTTTTGTGTGTTTGAATTGGTTAAGGGGATTTTTTTCTTCTTATTTTCCTTAATGACCTGCTTGTATTGCTCAGTTCACCATGGTTTAGTAATCTTATTTACGTTCCCGCTTATTTAGGATATAATGTTAACTGCATAATTGCTTATTATCCGTATTATGTTGTCATATTATAGATTTGTATGATTGTTCCGTAATTCTTCTATTTCAGCATGGTTTAATAGTAGTTTAAATACGCTTCATTCTAATATTTCTAATTTCCATCTGGGGATGTTTTGTTGGTGGTCTATAATATATCTTAGGAAAATTGTTATACAAAATTATAAAATGATTACTACCGAAAGTACCATTTCGGAAGACTTCCCAATCTGTGATGAATGTTATATCTGGGGACCTACACATGTCACATACCAAATAACCCAAAGATATAGTAACGAGAAACCTAAAAGAAACTGTGTTTACATATTTTAACAAACTCTACACACTAACATACTAATGACAACAAAACACATTATATTCCATACCATCACATAGTGGAGAAGGAAAGCATATTTGTTTAAAACACCCACAAACCATCACCAATCCTACCATACACACACTATCACACAAGCAAAGTGAGTTTGTGTATATAGCCACACTACTTAAATTTCGCACAAAACACATATTCAACACAGAAGAGAGATATATTTTTATTCGGGACAAATACGCTCACACACACTACCATACTATCAACAATACTATACTTTTTTACAAATTTATTAATTTCTCTTTTCTAGAGATATGATTAGCCCTAATAAGGTTTTTTTTAGCTCCAGCGTACCTGGACAATGACAACACCTCCCAAATCTGGCACCACCAACGCAACACAGCGTCGGCTCCAATTATCATCCCAATCTAATGATACAGATGGGAGCGCAGACGGGGGAATGGATGGCCTCACTATCTCAATTTTCATATTGATGAATCATGAAGACTCGTTCACTCCTTTCTCTAGTACGCATCCGAGGATGTTGTGGCCTCTGTGATTGTTGTAGTCGCTGAGGTTCCCACTCTTGCCGCTGTATCTCGAACTCCTCTTCCTAGTTTTTAATCTGGATGACAGTGGCTCTTGGTGATGGTGTTGATTGTGGTGTTTGGAGTTGAGTTGGTGGTGCTCTCACCAGAGGCTTCACCTCGCAGCTCTGTCTTAGAATGAGGTGAGGCATTATCATTTATTATCCTCTGTGTTTTTATTTTTGCTGTCTCCTCCTCCTATGTTTCTGCTTCCTTGATTGCTTCCATAGCCAGCTCGACCAGTATAATCTAGGTACATTTGGAGCTCTATTAATTTTGCAACAATTCTTCTCATCTTCATTGTCTTTATTAGTCAATGACAGGTAGCCAGACTGACGACTGCACCGCTTTATATTGATAAAGCACGGACGTGAAGGAAAACACCCCTCACACAAATCTAGCAATGCACACCACACCACAATAAAATGTGGACGGCGCGGACCTATGAGAAACACACACTTCAACTTATTTACCTACAAACACACTTTACCACCCCTAAAACATACAAATATACACTAAACACACATCATCATACAAGCAAGAGTACCAGGTGTTTATAAACACACCCCTATCTCTTTACCTACAAACACTAACATACAAACAAAAACAGTTTTGGCCTCTTTCTTTCTCCTGCTGGTGTTGTTGATGCTATTATCTCTGCGTTTGTTTCTGGAATCGGTATCTGGTATTGGAAGCCATGTTCACTGGTTGACGAGTCAGGATGGATAACGATATTTACTTACTTACTTACTTACTTACTTACTTACTTAACTTTTTGTCGCGTTCGCCCATCGGGCATGCGCGGCTGATTTATTCCCACACGGTAGGATATTTAATTAGTCGTGAGTTTTGGAATTTGAGTTTCGTTCTCTCACGCATTTCTGTGTGCATAACACAGTATCATTACAGTATCCGGTCGTGGATAGGAAGGTACGACGGATAGATACAATTTATTCCCATTTGCCGAAACGAAAATGTCGTCTAGACAAAATTTTCAATTATGGATTCTGTTCTGTTATGACAGAGTCTAGAACCACAGTTTTGACTGCTTTAGTTAGGGGTGATTATTTAAGAACATTAAAAGTTGGGGCTATATAATAATAAAGTATATGATACACTTTGCGCCGAGGGAGCAAATGGCCACGGTTCCGCCTTTTATATTCTTATTTGAGACCCTAACTACAATGTCTTTGTTAATTGATTGCCGCATTGTGCAGCCGGGCCTGATGGTCCTGGGCAATAGACCACCTTATATTTTTTTACATTTTGGGTCCTATAAAAGGTTTAAAAGAACTGTTTGTGTGTGGGTTGTGCAGCTGGGCCTGTCGGTCTTGGGATTTGACCACCTTATAAAGCTAATTTAGGATTTTTATATAATTGATACCTGATGGCTTACAATATGCCACATTTTGTCTAATTATGTTAGATAAATACTGTTATAATTTATCAGCTATCACCACTTGTGGATATATATTTCTTGCAAGAAGATATATTAGTGATTAATCTATTCTAACCGGACTTATTATCATTGTAGTCCTAACGACATGTGCTTTTATTGTCTTTATGAGGAATCTAGAACATTGCCTTATTTAGTAGTTGTTAATTATGATTGTGTTATCATATGCATTGCTTGAGTGTCATTTCTGTCACTATACCTGTGCACACATTTGATTGATTGATACTACAAGGTTATTTAGGTACGCATAGCTGGATATTTATTACATTGCTTAATTGTTATTTGATGAGGTTTCTACCATGTGCAGTGATTTTATGATATCAACACCCGGTCCGCAAGCGTATTAAAGGTAGAAGCATTATATCTACCGATGCTGGTTCTGAGACAGCGCAACGGCCATAGCAGACCCTATGTGACCTGAAAATTCGCTTCCTTCATCGGTTGATATCCCTGATATCCTTTCATCAAGGCCTATTCAGCTGGTGTGTGCCTTTGATACGTCTATGATATGAGGGACAAGGTAGGATAGTTTACACACGATTCAGTGGTGGGAGTCATGGATTATTGAATTTTTTACCCTTTTCCCAATGTCGGTAAGGAAACTTATAATATTTAAGTATGTCTTTCCTATATTTGTGCTGAATCAGGATAATTCGATGGTAATCATATTTTGGTCTGCTTCAACCCAAATACCTATCGTTGTTCCTGATACATGGGACAGATATTGAAGAAGTGGTGTATCTCCAAAGTAGATAAATTCGGCTCTGGCTAATTCTTTGGGGATGGGTCCTCCAGATAATTTGGCCACTTTCCTTTGAACGTTTGGAACCGACGTTCAAAGTCGCAGTATTCCGACAAACGCACGGTAAACAAATATTCTTCCTTCACATGTTAAATTCAGTGAGGTGACGGTGATACCCAAAGTAGTTTGCTCAGGCATGGATGACATACGTAGGGCGGTAGCTGCACAGTATCACGTTGAGAATGAAAACCAGTAAAGACTCCACGATAAGGAGTGAAATTTCTTTCGCATCCATAGGGTTTGACACTTACAGCATCACTTTCTATGGTAGGTATAATAGTCTTGGTTAAGTTCCCGTCGTGCTGACGTTAGGTAATTTCTTTTTATAAAATGTTAATTTTGACCTGAGCTCAAACGGAAGACTATCTAATCTTGTTGCTAGAACGATTATTCATTCATGCTTTAAGATCTAGCAGAATCAGTTTGGTATTAATATTATGTCCAGAAGTTCACTTTGACTGGAATTTATTTCTTCAGAGTATTTAATTCAGTGATTATTTTCTCTAGAAACACAGAGTGGTCATTACTATATCATATTCTTGAACAGAGACATTCCTTGGGATGTATATTAAATTTAAACCTGGAATTATATTATTGTGTTTCAACAAAACAATGTTGGTCCAGCAACACAATACAGGCTTCCAAAGGCACATCAACGCCTTCAGCATTTGATTTAATTTTGATTTCCACAAACGTTTATTCAGAACTTTAAATTATTAGGACTTGTGTCGGTACTTCTATGAGTTTTTGAGGATTAATTCGCAATACCAAGTTCATTGTTTCATTTTCACTTTGTATTCAAAGGAAATAAATTATGTATTGACTTTTACAAAACTTACTGCTTTGCACTTTTTTCTGATACTTATTTTAAGAGCATAGACTCGTAACAATATACATACATTCGTACATTTCAAAGATAACTAAACTCACCATTATAAGAAAATATTTGTGAAGTATTTGCCTCTTGATTCTCGTACAATTAATATTATGAACTAAATTATAATTCAATGAACCTTAGAAGCAAATAAATTGAGAAGGAAAGACATAATTGACACAAATTTACAAATAATTTGTTGCATGTTTCGGATCTATCATTTTTTGTTTTCATGTTGTGGTGACAGACTGAAACTCCAAAAGGAGTGATTGTGTTTTGGTTACGTTCACATTTATCTCTCACCTGAACAACACATCGGAACACACTGATTTCAGATCTTTAATTTATTTGGCATCTATGCATCTATCTATTAAAATTTTTCGTCTTGTTCGGATAGGTCTTCAGGGTCATCATAATCAATATTGTTAAAATAAAACCAAAGTTAAATATTAATTTGCTTCTCACATTAGAGGTAATTAGTTCAAATAGGTTTCCTCTAAAATGCAGCAGAATCATTACCTTTCAATATTTTTCTGTGAAAGAAAAAGCTCTACTTCCAATAACAAAAGTTTCCTTAGTCATGTGATTTCGATTAGAGTTCATATCTTTTCGTTTAGTGCAGACTCTCTCTCTCTCTCTCACTCTCTCTCTCTCTCTCTCTCTCTCTCTCTCTCTCTCTCTCTCTCCACATAATCATTTCTATATCATTTGCCTTATTTCTTCCATTTCGTAAGAAGCTTTCATTTTAAGCAAATGACGCTTCAGCAAAAGGTTTGTTAACCCTCTCGGCTTATATACATCGACATTATAATTCTTCTATAAACAGCTCTATATGGCAGTAGAATTGCTATAGAGGGAGGTGGAGTTGGGCTGGTTCTCCTACGGACTTGTACTTTTAAGAGATCGCCGTGGATGAAGGGTAAGGCGCTGATGCTGAAAAAAAATGATTTAAAAGTCACGCCTAATGTATAAATCTTAAGCGACTGATTGCTTCATTGAGGAACTCAAATTCCCCGGCGGAAACATTATCGACACATGAATTCCAATTGCAACAAACTTATGATTGTTTTACTACGGAAATAAACTGGACTAATTTCTAACTCTTTGCTATATTCCGCTTTAAATTGTTCTGAAGTGCCTACCTTGTGATCAGTAATCCAAGCAACTAAAGACCGAAACCTGACGCTCATTGTCAGAATTCCAAAATTCGGCACCAAATACATTACAGTACCCTGCAAAGCTATACTAGCATGTATAATTAATTTGGACATCAGCTCAGCACCAATTGACGACAACAGTTCAATTGTGAACAGTACCGCTCTGGTGGCCTAGTGGTTAAAGCGTCCGCCTCGGATGCGGGGGCGGGTCGTGGGTTTGATCCCCGGCGGAGTCATACCAAAGCCTTACAAAAATGGTACAAACAACTGCCTTGCTTTGCGCTCAGTATTAAGAGGTTAGTGTTAGGACTGTACGGCCTGGTGTCAGGATGATGTGACTGGATATGACATTGTGCCTTATGTATGTGGCGATATGACTGAAAAATTGTTAAAAGCTACGTTAAAAGTCCAAATCACACACACAGTCGTTACACAATTGTGAACAACCAAACTCTGCGCCATCGCCAGGTAAAGCAGCTCAAAGTTGGAGGGGAACGAACTGGCCTATATTAACCAAACCGATTTGTAAGGAGTCTTCATAAGTATCGTGCTGACGGACAGAAAATGGACTAACGCAGGATATCTGAGTGTAGAAAACATTCATTTTGCCATCGTACGTATCTGCATAGACCGAACCGCTGATATCGACTATGTGTAGCTGTTGCTGAGGCATTTGGGAATCGCTTATACGTGATACTTCCCTTCAAGGTACTAACGATCACATAAAACACCGTCAGTCCGGTTTTGTCCGACAGTCTCACATTTGATCCAACGTATAACGACTACTGCATAGTAATCCAGAGAACGAATGTTGCAGACAGTTACACATTCAGCCGTATAGCCTCAGAGTTGGGTTAGTTGTGACACACTCGGAACCTGCAAACATAATCGGGCATCAATAGATGGGATTAGTGGATATATCACAGGATGATGCTGAACAAGAATGACCCCGTGTGGAACATCAAGCCAAACACTACAGACAAATTCATGAGATAGTATGCTTTTCGGGGATGCCATGAAGTTCGCGAGTGATAATGAGTATTTCTACATCCTCTTTATCAACAAGCTATCGATGAAGAACGAGTTCATCCCAATCAGATATTTGTCCAGGTGCCTCTGAGGTAGAAACAGTTGTAAAATGCCCTAAATATAATGGCCGTGGAGTCAATAAAGGACACGGTATTGTTGTCGCTCGGTATAGGCATCTCCTATCAAAACCTGGGTTGCCCTTGTGTTCAGGAAAAGAATACACAGGCCTACGTTTTATTTATAGACAGCAAAGACCCATGCCAAACGAAGGTAAGTTTGGGACTAGGATGACTTCTTCTGTCATGACATATTTTCATTGTTTATAAACAACCTTTAGAGTATTATTTTAAAAAAAAATATAATACTTACAAACAGAATTAAAAAAGTTAAAAGAAGTTAAAGTCTTTTCCATAAGCTTCATTTACATGAGTCACAGGTTTTGTAGGTCTTGCGAGTCACTTGGGACAGTATCCAGACTTAAGGTCTCTCTTTCAAACATAGGCATGCTCCTTTATTGGAGCTACGGTGCTGTATTAACAACAATCACATAACTACACACAAACATGTACAATTTTGTGAAGGAACAACAAGAAAATGTAAGTACATACGATGATCGATGCACGATCACTTACTCAAGAGCATCAACGACGTGGCAGCACAACAGACTGCACAAACATATCAGGGTGTGACGTGCATGTAGACTTGCTCAAAAGCAGCTACAGGATACGATGCCATCGTATGTTCTCAGGGTCGACCAAGCACTGCGATCTCGCCTTGCTTTCACCACATCCCGTGCGGCAGCAGCAAACGTTGTTTACCTACAACATCTATTACACCGAACTTGTTTTTGAGAATGTATATGTCGCGATGCCTGTGTACTATTTCATAAATAGTGGAAAAGCAGACGTCAAGCAAACTTGCAACGAGATTACGTTTTCTAACTTTTGCACACGCTCCCTCGAGCACCCAAAATACGACATTATATTTTTCATCAAGGGGTTTACCGCCAAGAGCTATATTGTCTCTGTATCAACCCTGTCAACGTTGCATGAATTCAACAATAGCTATTATTGGCTTTATGTTCATACATACGACGGACCGCAAGTCATGCGACGTTACCTAAACGTCATTGCAAGGTTTCGGGATGCGTCAAACTTTAAAGGGGCAGTTTTCACTTAGCATGGCGCCGGGTTGTTTGTTTCCTCGCTGCTCCTGCCGATTGTTCCTATATCACATGTGGTCCAAGAGATATGCCGGCACAAGTCAACTGAATTAGATATCCACCAACCACAAATGACCACATCTTTTGGTGGTTTTCCCCGGGATCATCCCCCATCAAATATACTGGCCGCAATGTATAGCTTTGTGTGTGCATAAAATTCCTTTGTTAAACTCTGTCCAGTTTGTCTTGTGACATATCAGCACAAGCTTATCAACCTTGTGGTCCGAAAATGTTAAGGCACATATGTCACCACACGAGCGTCCATTCCATGTCTTTGGGGTCAATTTTCACCAGTGCCTTCCCTATCCTTTTTTGCCCATGGATGTTATATGGCTCAGTGATTTGGGGGAGGGGGTCCATCCAACAAAGCACAAGGACCTGCGTTAGAGCTCAAATGTGGAGCGAGTAAACTCAGTACAGTTGTTTGTCCATAGCTTGTTAATTGGGGCTCGTTTCGCTGCCTGAGTAAAACTTGTTTTCAATGGAGTAGTTTTGTTACATTTCCTTTTCATGTCCATTCAGATGGTCAAAGAACACTAGGATGCTTGGTATGACTAGGTGGACCTAAGGTGGGTGCCAAGTCCTTAGACTTTACCGCCATTTTCGTTCACTGCTGCGAAGGTGTGCTCTTGTCCTTGATAACAAACTTTACCTTCGCCATGGTCCTAGCACAAACACACGTGCAAAGCGGATATGACGCATCGTTTAACATGTCTATGTCAAAGCTGCTGCTCACTTAAACTCAGGGACATGTTATCTTTTGTATCTTGTCTGCAGGACAAAAGAAGATTTTAACTCTCGTTCGGACAGCACGTGGAGCCAATCTGGCAATTTTTGTGGGTGTGCATGCGATAAATATAAATGCAGTCATCCTCCAGTCCCTGCTTAGCCAGATATTAGTATCAGTGTGTAACAACGTTTCGCTGAGGTGGCAGGGTCCAGTTTCGTACATTGGCCCCTGGCAAATTTCTTAACTTAAGGCTATGGTGTGACTTTTTCAGTTATTATTGTTTAGTATTTATAGATATGGATATATTTGTGAACTAGGTGTTTTGGGCTTGTATTGTTCTTGAAATTGATGTCAGGCATGTACGCCTTCCATAGTTGCTCTGCAGTATGTTGATAGTGAAATACCAATAGTTGGCTAGGAAGAAGAGCTAGCCTCCCATAGCAGTAGACACGTGGGTTCAAGGCAACTAGAGTATCTCAAAAACGGCTTGGATGACAACTATTCTGAATTGCATCAAACTATTTAGTAGACAATGTTTTTCAAAATTTTCATCCAGGGAAAGGGCTTGCGTTTGCACTGTGAGCACCACATGCTGTCAAAAATGGCATTTGGATGTGAAAATGCAGGTATAAAATAGGGGTTGGGGTGCATAATCCTCTTCTGCTGTGAATTGCCATTGACTTCTCTGGTCAAGTGAATACTATTCTTATGCTTTGTTTTAATATAGGTATCTAAAAATATGGACCTTTTTGACCTCACTTGTGTATTTGATTTTTTATGATTTTTTATACTAGGTCGCTGATTGCGGTATTAAATTTGTTCATAAAAACTGGACCCTGCCCCCTGAACCCAGTCAGTACTGAGGTGAGTTTGCTTTCCCGCCATTTCAGCTGTATCATACGTCAAGCCAGCAGTATTGTAGGGCAAGTTTCTATGTTTGGATGCGCTTCCCCCTAGATCCAACGGAGAGGTAATTGAGGTCGCTGTTGATAACTAGACGAGCCTCTGGGGTACGACACCAAATAGTTATTGCGATGGGCCAGCGGGTCGTCATCAGGGACCTGTTAATATCATTAATGTAGATCTTGTTGCCAACTGTCTGCCCCTGCAATGCGTGGCTTGTGCGAAACCACGGCCTATAATGGAGATTGAGGACGCTGCTTCACATCAACGTAACCTCCTCAACTAGCACATAAAAAAATTTGGGATGAGACAGTGACTGCGAGTTGCCTTTGGCTTGTAGTTAGAATAGCTTTAGACTCGAGGTAATAAGTCCCAGTCAAGACAGATCGTTAATCTTCTTTAATGTTTTGTCATTATATCGAGTGATGGGTATTCATTATATGTTTTCTCTAAATGCTAAGCTCCTGATATAAATGAACTGTGACATGCGTAGAGTGCTCTAACCCAGTCACAAATCCTATGCAGTGATGGGACATTCCTCCCATGTCAATATTCTAAGCATTTGCTTAAAAATTATATGGCCTTACAATAAGTAATAGAAAAAGAGTTAGAAGCAACAACCTTTGTAAAATTCGACAAATAATTTATTTCCCTAAAACACAAAGTAAAAATGTGACAAAGCGAGCTTGTAATATTGCGAATTAAATCCCAAATAATCCTAAAATTACTAATACAAGCTAAATTATTAAAATTCTGATTAAAAGTGACATTCGAAACGAAATCTATCGCTGAAGGTGTTGTTGTGTCTATGATGGTCAATGTCGCTGTGCCTTGCCAACAGTCTTGTGTTGGATCACAATAATGCAATCCAAAACCATATCCTCATTTGAATTTCATTATAAATCCAAGCGCCTATTTTCAAGAATGTTATTTTTCTTCACTTTGTACTTCAGGATAATTATAACTTGAATTAAACAATTCGAATAAATAAATTCCAGCCCAAATGAAATAATGGACACAACAATAATAGATCTGATTATGATCTTCCAGCGAGAATACATAATTTTTCCAGTAAACACGATTATATAAAAAAAAACCTAAGATATAAGAGAAAAGACGGTATGTAGGACAAAAGCTCATTTCTAGAAAATAAATCATAGTTATATTTAGGAATTATGCTACTAACGTTATAATAATAACATGGTAAACAATGTCCTTGATTTAGGCAAAGATAATAATACTAATTGTTAATCCACACTCACAGAGAAAATATTAGCTACGTATGAGTTATGTGCAGACTTATTCTAACAACATCAATGTTTCGGGTAAGGTAGAAAATTATCTTGACTTTGAACAAGGCCAATTCCAAAATACAATTATCCATAACATATAATAAAATAAAATAATCTAACTAACAAACAAGGCAAATTAAATACACAAACACAGATTAAATATACATAATACTGTATTTACAGTATTTGATTATACAGCTCTTACCATGCATCTTTGTACTAAATAGGGCAAGACAAGCAAAAGTGAATTTGCTTCTATTTCTTTTTCTTGTATAAAATTACTCAGAATTCATCTTATAATAAACACGATGTGTCTAAAGTAACCCCAGAAATGCCGACCATACATGCAAAGAAAGAGTATGTGTAGAAACATTATTGGGCCTCATCGGGAGACGTTGGAAATCCTCGAATGGATGGGTCTCTGCGAACCATCGGTTCGTGTTACTTTTGGACGCACTACGAGATATGTGCTGGGAAGGTCTTTAAGGCCAATCAATTCCTTTGGCAGCTTGCGAAATTCGATATGATTCCTATGATTGTTGTTTGTTCTACTGATTAGTCCTAGTAAACTGCATAGACTGAGATATGTTATCGCATTTTGCGACAACAGATGTTAGTGTACAATTTGTGGTTGGATTCGACTTGAAAGAGAATATATATGGTACTTCAGTTTCTACCTTTGATATTCCTGTCCATTGATATGGTTAATGGAAAACGCACTGCGATATATTGTCGCCGAGTCTCAGATCATTTCTTGTTTTCCTTAAAATGTACTCTTACTTCTTGTTTTCACAATATCAATTAACTTTTGCAGTGGATCAGCCAGAAAATAGAGCTGATAATGTCCCGGGTATGGATCCCATAAAGGCAGATGTTTGAATGAGAGTCGCCGGTGTACAATGCATGGTTCGGTTAGATGAATCATGGACGGATTCCATTTGCAAAGTTTTAATACAATTATGTGAAACATGTTTTACGTTTTCTTCTTAACTCTGAAATTGATCTACTTCCCAGATAATCATAATATTTAAATCACCATGTCTTAACGGCTTTACATTTAACCTTGGAAAATTGATTAACAACTTTTTATATGTAATGTCTTAACGTTAAACTGGCCCCTGGGGAAAATGTATACTGAAAAGATTCAGCACGTGCACCGATCCTCTGACATGACATGACTACTGCATTATTGTCTACAAAGTATTCCAAGATCAATAATATCTGGAATCCGTATGAAATAATTCTAAATAATAAACTAACGTTATGAAACCAAAATATTACTTACTTTTCCTTTAATGTGGGAAGCTTATGTTAGTAAAAACGATGAAAATAAAACCAGAAGTTTGTGAGAATGTTTGATACAAATGTCTTCTGCAAATGGCTTTCATACCTTCATATCTTCATAATACATTTTTTAATGAAATAAATGTTGTATGTAGAATTCATCTGTTTCTCCCTCAGATGAGGCGTGTACATATATCTTTGTAACTTCAGAACGGTCTGTGTGTAATTTAATATTAGTATTTTTTTACTGAATTCAGTCTCTAAAAGACAAAATAAATCTTAAGAAATTATGCTCATTTCGGGATTTATATACTGAATTTCACTCTCAGACAAAATCCAAAAGTCACAATGCAAACATTATATCAAACTAGAAGACTGTCTCCATAGTTGACCCATAATGAAATTCTCTAAAATTGACTATTTCAGGTTGATCCAGAGTCTAGTAGAATGGAGTCGACGACCTGTATATGTAACTCAGATACCCTCAAGAACATGTATATTGGGATAACTGTCCCTGAAATAAAATCTGGAGTTTCTTACGTAAATGTGTCTCTTCTACTTGTGACCATGATTTTTGGTTTATGCATGTTCTTTGCATGGAGCAATAGGGCCAGAGAATATAACTGGGTAAGACCGTTTCATTAGATAACCGCCCCCATCAGCTTTAACGATAAATAGTGTGATGTCCATGGGCTGTACCTTTGATCCTTCTGTTCATATTACTGTAACTCTGTATCTATCTGAACCATCAGGTAGAACTTAGGACACATGATGTATGTTTTTGTGTCGTCAGCCATGAAACTATATCTGTAGATCTCGAATGCACTTTCTAACAATTTCAGCACTGAACTTTGTACTTGTCCAGTTTCTAACAATTTCAGCACTGAACTTTGTCAGTTTTGCATCTACAAAACGTTTTTCCATGATATAAACGATGCATTTGGATATATATATATATATATATATATATATATATATATATATATATATATATATATATATATATATATATATATAATCTACTGAAGAGTCATATAGCCCTTTATATCAGTCATTGTCGAACTCTGTTAGACTTCTTATCTTAATTGATTAGAATTTGTACAACGCAACTTTAATATATAGGATATTTCGCCAGATCACGGAATGTTATTAGGGATTTTTTATGTTGACGCAAGTTTGCAAACAAATTTCTTTGACATGAATTTAATCATGGTATTGTCCTATAAATTGGTTATTTCCATATATAGGCGTTATGAATATATTAGTCGATGTGGCAAGTATTCTTAGTGTTTACGAATACATAAGAATTTATGTTAACAGGAACACGGGGCACATGTTTAACTTAAGTTAATAAAGATATGGGACATGTATTTAATTTATGTTAACAGTGACTTGAGACACATTTTGATTGAGATGAGCTGGCAAAGTGGTAAGGTTTTTTTTATAAAAAAATAGAACTTCTTTGTTTGAATAAATGTCAAGAACTACCTATGAAATATGTGTCATGTTGATTTTTGTTTACCTTAAAAGATATAATGACCAGCGTTTATTATGTCAATCTCTATCTTACCAGTAAGACCGTTTGATTACTAGTTGAGTTCCTTTATTTGGCAAAATTAGTGATGTCTGTGTAAGCATATACTTTATCTTTTCACGAAATTGTTCAGAATCATTATACTAGTCTATATTTGTAGAGAAATGCCAATTGAGAATGGTATAGATGTATGTCATGAGCCATATAGCAGTACTAACAAGGACTCACGGGACTATGTTATCGGTTGGAAGACAGAATACACTCGGAGCATGACAAATGCATTTACAACGGAGGCATGGAAATACAATACTGTTGAAGAAAACTGGGGTCTTCCGGTATTTGGGGAGTACATTTACCAATATTGATGAGGTGGATATTTTATCAAGCTTGATGTAAACAAAGATGTTAGCATAGAAATTTTGAAAGAACTTGTGAAATTCAATTGGATTGACAGAAACACGAGTGCTGTTTTCATTGAATTCTCTCTCTACAATCCGAACATATATGTGTTCCTCTGTGCAATATATCTTGCAGAACTCATAGACGTAGGAGCTGTTGAGACCTCGAGTTATATAGAAACAATCCGTCTGCATTATACGGATCTTGGAATAACACTTTGCTATTTCATGTTTTCAACGTTTGTGATAATGTCCGTTTTCAAGGCTTTTTATGGTGTTTTCATAGAAGGAACATATTACTTTCGTTTTTATCTGACGCAGAACATGAGAATTGAAGAAACGTTTTGATTAAGATATCCAGATTTTCAATGTTTGTCATCAAATAAGTTCAGTGATGGGACAAGGATGGGACCAGCAAATATAACTTTAAACAATCGATTATCACGGATTATGTGTTACTGTCTCCAAGGTCAAATGTCTGCATTATTTAAAAAGATGACATTCACAGTCATGATTTGTGCAGGGATACAGAGAGTATATTTGTATGTAATTTACAGCTGCATGACTTTAGACAAAGATAATACATTTAGATATTTGTATAGTTTGTTTTTCATTTTAATAGATGCATAAATCTGCCTGCCTGAGTGACCAATGGTACTATTCATATTTCAAAATTATATGAATGGTTGCTAAGCGTTTTTGTGAATTTCATCCTTTTTTCATTAAGTATTAATCTTTCTCCTTACTAAATATTTTTTACGTTGGCAGAAACAGTTTATAATACAGTAATAAGTATATAAGAATTTTCAATCTAAAATGGAGTCAGAATAAAGTTAAAAAGTCAGTCTTAGATGACTATCTAGCCAAACTGTTCGAATTGTCCATTTATATATTTTGAGCGACTGAACATTCATTATAGACAAATAGTTTAAGAATGAAAACCAAACAAAATTGATCATCATAGATGGTTCATTTTCTCTCTGTCTCTCTGTACGTCTGTCTGTCTGTATCTCTCTCTCTCTCTCTCTCTCTCTCTCTGTCTCTAAAGTCTTTGGGAAACTTTATATTTTTCAATTTAAATAAGCACTGTACAAAATTATATTTTGAACAAAATGTACAATTTCAAAGTCATTCAGAGAAGATATTCCTTTGAAGGAATCCATAATTGTCTCTTAGATGATAATCTTTAGGCAAATATGCTTTAACAGCTGCCTAACCAGTCGCAGAAAAGTTTGGATTTTCACCAGATATAACATATTAATTCTGATGCGAGAATTACAAAATCTAAAATAGATCATTTTTTATTAAAACTTGTTAAAAACTATGTTTTTCCTATTCTTATTTAAAAAAATAATACAATAAAGTCGAAACTGAAAATAATAGAAAGTTATAATATTATCATATGGACTGCAGCAATTGTGTCCGTTTGATAAATTAATTATATTAGACAGACATGTTGCACGTGAATCAACTTGCACATTTCACGCATTTAAGCAGGGAAATAAAATGTCCTAGAATAAGATTCACAATTACAGAGATGAAAGAGATGGTTGTGCAGTGTAAAGTGTTAAATAACTAAGTTTTGTTCCAAGACGTGAAAGAGAAATAATCATACACGGAACCACAATTTGGACGAATGCCTTAACGCGTGCACTATTTTAGTAGGTTTCCGGCACAACATTTGCCCAGCCAATAGATGCAAAATATATGACTGCGAGGCTTTATACCTTTTACTTGTTTCTGGAGACGTAATGCTGGCAAGAAACGATAACTTCTCCTCTCTGCTATCTTGAACAAGCCTCCATTAAATTTCATACATAGATATTTTGTGAAACTTTCCATAGCTGATGTTGTCTTTCTGCTGCGTAGGTAACACATAATAAAGATATCGACAATAAATTAGTAGTTATAACAATTTCTAGCTCTGTTTACTTGCGTACAATATTGTCTACTATCATTTGGCCTTGTTACACCTTCCGAGCAAGGAAAGTAATAGGCCATAAGTGCTTTTACATTTCATAGTCTTCAAATCGATCAGACAGATTATTTATGACTTTAATAATTTTATTTTAATTTGTCTAATGGAAGCTTCTATAGATGTGCAATAAAACCTGAATCCAATTCTAGTTTTTATCTTATCTTTATGGTCAATACTGCATGTAAACAATAGTTTCTGGTCAAGTAATCGTTTTATTAACGGTTTCAGGTTGGGAAACTATAGATTCAGGTCCAAGCTGAAACCTATTCTTGCCGATTAGTCGAGTAGCATCCGTTTCATTTCCTGAAAATATCAAGTTCTTTCAAAACGGATTCTTGTGATTTCTTTTTAGATTTTGTTCGGTTTCTGTGATATATTCTTGCGGTTTTCGTTAGAAAACTAAAACATTTTTCTTGTTTCTGAGCAGAAAACTAACGGAAACCGCAATAATATATCCGTTCCAATTTTCATTGCTTTACATGCAACAGGAAACTGACGTCAAAATAAATATGTGAGAAATGTGATTTCTGTGCAGAAAACGGGCGAAATCTAAATGTCCTTTCCAATTTTAACTTACTGAAACTACAAGAATATTTGAACGTCCAAAGCTTTCTGGCAGTTTCCGTTGCACGAAGACACCAGTTGCCACACTTTGCTTTTCCAGTTTCGATGAATAATGCATACTGACAGCTTCCGCAGTAGCAAAACATCAGAAACCACAGGAATCCATTCCAGTTTCCAATGCTTTCTAACCGTTTCTGCAATACAGAAACACCAGAAATCACAATAACCATTTGCATTTCTCAATATCTTTTAGCAGTTTCCATCACACGGAAGATACTAGACACCAGACGAATTCCTTCCAGTTTCTACTCTTTGCTGACAGTGTTCATAATATACAAACAAGCCTTTGATCTTGTTTTGAAACATATTTACTGCGGAAACCACGACAATAAATCCGTTCCAATTTTCATTGCTTTCAATTCAATATTGAAACTGTCTAACGCCAGAGTAAATATGTTTCAAATGGATTATTTTGGATCTATTGAAATCATGTGATGTTCAGGTGAGAATTCTGGTTTCTCGGTAGAAAAAGGGGAAATTTATTTTTAAAAATCCTTTCAAGTTTTCATTTCTTGAAACCACAAGAATCTATAAATTTCAAACATTTTCTGGTAGTTTCCGTAACACGTTAATACCATACACTACATGATTACGGTCCAGTTTCCAATATATTCCGACAATTTCCGTTACACGAATACACCAAATTCCACAAGAACACATTCTGGTGAGCAATGCATATTGAAATTTTCTGGAGTACCAAACTATCAGAAACCAAAATGATCCATTGCAGTTTCAAATGCTTACTAGCCGGCTATCACGTTCCTTCACACAGAAATACCACACACCAGAATAATTCCAAACCGTTTCTAATCTTTTCTGGGAGTTTCCAAATTGTCAAGTTTACATGAGATCCTGAACGTTAAAAACACACAACAATCCCTAATATTGGGGTTCATCTAGAGTGTGGCTGTACCGACACGGACGCCAAAATCGATCAAGATATCGAGTTTCCAACAAAGTAGACTAGACAAAAGCATGGTTTGACCATTCATTTCCATTTATTCAACCTACCATGTAAAATTCTTCAGCAGTCTTTTTGTTCAGCAGAAAACTCTAAAATATTGTCCTTAATAATAATAATAACAAGAGCAACAACAGCAGCGGCAACAACAACAACAACAATACTACTACTATTACTACTACTACTACTACTACTACTAATAATAATAATAATAATAATAATAATGATAATAATAATAATAAAACTTTAACTAACCTGGGTAGCATATTTGCCATACGAACTTCTGATCTTCCATGTAGACGTCCAATAATTAAATTGCTGAATTTACAGCATTTACAATATGTATGCTAGTTGCTCTCTCTCTCTCTCTCTCTCTCTCACACACACACACACACACACACACACACACACACACACAGACAGAAGGTATGTGTTATTGATATTCATTTTTTGTTTTTCGTGTACAGATCATTTTGTTCAACTCACATATTAAAACAGAAAAAAAATTCTTTCTTCCAAAAACTAAATGTTGGTGAGAAAGTCCAAGGGAGAGAAGTCTAGCATAACTCTCTTATTTTGTTGTATTTTAGGACAAGATTTAATTAATTGATATCTTGTTAGTAGATAGTAAGAGTATGCGGGTCTTTGCATAACTCAAACGTTATCATCTATCTAGGATACTGCGCAGTTATGTTGCTTACACGGCATTTGCTTTCGATAATGTCTCATTATTTTTTGCGATTTTGAGAGCTTAAAATATTAAATTATCCTCAGTGATCCCTTACGCCAGTAAAATATTTGCTACTTTAGTCCGTAATTCACCTACGTCATATACTATAAAGATACCTTTTTTTATCTACGGCATTACCCTTTCCCGTGAGATACCGTCCCATAACTATAACGTAAGAGAGACACAACTCTGTCAATCTTAATCAACAATGTTATATCTATTTTTATAACGATAGGTAGTAAATATTTGCAAAGAACCTCTATTTGATCCAATGACCAAAGACATTTACACCCGATGGGATGAGGAAGGGAGATAATTACGTATCTTCTAACGTTTTCACAAGCATTACTCAATGGGAAATTGTTCAACTCAAATGGGTTACTTTCTTGAATGTGCTTTAATTATATTCAGTGTTACTCAGACTTAGAATACGATCATATCAATGCTAAGTGTCATTGACGTCTTCAAGCTTACTAGTACCGACTATTACAATAAAATATGAATATATAATATACAACTTTGTGGTAATTAACCAGATCGATATTGCTCTTGCGATATATTATGAACACAAAAACTAATTAAGTCGTGTTTTAACGACACTTTTCATACATTCTGTATGTACTTCAAATGTTTCTTAAATTGAAAGAGCCTAATTTATCAAATCTCTTGCTCTAGTGTTTCACCAAACACAAAAAAATAATAATCAAAAACGAGTTATTTTTAAATTCATCCAAACGAGTAGGAACAATAACGCTTAATTTATGTATTTCAGTATTTGCGATATTCTAGATAAATATTTGCTTTCAATGTTCAAGTCTGCGATCTAAGAATCTGTGTAATTTCACTGATGAAGGAGGTGAAAATGTGTAGTTTTCTTGTTATGCTCTAATTGCTATCAACATTGTAGCATGTTAACATTCCCTTCGGTTGAGGATATTTTGACTTGCAAACAATTGAAACAAAATATCTGATAAACAGGTCAGAGTATCCACTATGTCAATCACGGCGATAATGTTCAAAAGATGTTTTTCATTTTATTTATTTTACAGAATCTTATATGTATATTAAAATTCAGTTTCTCGAGTACAATTTACTTCAGCTCACGGGGGCCCCGAGTGGCAGAGTGGTCTAGAGCGCACACCGTTTCGGATCACTGCCATCTCACCTCTGTCTGCGTGAGTTCGAGTCTCAGGCTTGGTTAGCGTGGGTACGTGGGAAAGCCTGCCAGTAGCTTATCGTGGGTTGGTGGTTCTTCCCTGGGTTTTCCAGGGTGTTTCCTCCACCAGTTATACTGGCCGCCATGTATAGCCTATCCTGTGCTGAAAAATGGCGTTAAACCTTAGAACAACAACAACAACAACTTCAGCTAAACTACACACATTTTCGTTAAAATTATTCAAAAGTTAGATTGTCCAAAACGACTCGGTTAAGTCTAACATCATTATGGAACAAGCCGATAGATACTAATGTTGAAATCTGGTAACTAATTCATTTCCCATAAAACTTAACGATAATATATTAAAAATAAAAGTAGCTGTTGCATAATATTGACAGAGTCAAATTCATTCACTAGCTAATTTCTGCATCTTAAAACATTTATCCCCATCCTCCGCCCGTAATATCATTCTTCGACCATAAAATAATTAGTGCTCCTATACATGTAGAAGTGTATTGATTGCACGGTTGTGTCAAGTAAATATAATGGATTTTGTGTAGAATAGGATCACAACTATCGATTTCGTGTTATTAAATTACTTCATTGAAAAGACACAAAAAGTCATAATTTCTTTTGTGAAATAGGATTTAATATGACGAACTTGAGATATAGACCTTTTAGCGACATACGATTCTGTTTCAGAAGCAGATGATGACAATACACTATTATTTTAAATGTTAATAATTATGTTACAGAAATTTCAACTGCAAACACAAACTTTAATGAAACCTTTGCATGATTTGTCAATTTATAGATTTATGACAAATATCAAGCCAAAAATGGCGAAATATTCGCTTAGGAAATAAAATATTACATATAAACGGAAGAGAGCGTTTCAAACATCAAACAGTGTCAGTAATTTTCGAAGAGTTGCTGTAAATAGTTTTGACTAAGTTGATATTTTTGCTGTTATATGTTTTAACGCCATTTTTCAGACCAAAATAGGCTATACATGGCGGTCAGTATAACTGGTGGAGGAAGAATCCGCTTTAGACCAATCGCCCACTCGGGGCCCCCAATTTTTACTAAGAATATAGACCTAACTATTTGTTTTCTCAATCCTGGCTGTCTTATACAACATTTAAAACAAACGATCTGGCTTCTGCGTTTGAATGTGCAGTATTTTAAGAAGTCTTTCCAATATTTATGATTATTTCTTTTAGAGAGGACTGTTCTGATGCCCTAACTGGTTAGAGCGTCCGCCTTGGATGATGGAGGTCGCTGGTTCTAACCCCGGCCGATTCATAAAAAAAGACTTATACAAATGGTAGAAGCAGCTCTCTTGCTTGGCGTTCAGTGTTAATATATTAGTTTAGGACTGGTCGGCATAGTGGCAGGAAAATGGGACTGGGTGGGACATGATGTCACATGTCTGTGGCATGATGACCCAGTGTTAGACATAACTATAAACTGCTCTACTGCAGACATCGTAGCAATATGACTCAGATTGTTAAAGCTAAGTTAAAAAAAAAACAAAAAAAACACAAACACAAACACTCCTGTGGTGTGTTCTCTTCTTCCAGTTTTCTCCCTTGATCTGTCGATAACCATATTGGCTGTACGTATATCAATAGTGGTTTCAATTTCTTACTTCATTACTGTTCCCTTCATAATCTATCTCACCGTCCCTACTTCATAAACTATACGTTTTCGATTGTTTTATTTTAGCAGTTCGCCACCTTATACACATGCATATAACGTGCAGGCATTTCATGCCTCAATTTTTATGAGGACCCTATTTTGAAACGTGTTTTATAATAAAAAATGCAATATAAATATATAACAACAACAAATATGTTGCCGTTTTACAGTAAAGATGAGTACAGATGAATACAGAAACCGACTCTAAAACAATGGCAGAGGTTTCAGAATTGTTCTCCTTCATTAAAATATAGAATCATAAACATTATGGACTTAGAAACATCCTAATGCAATTGTCAATTATGTTTGTTGTTTGACTTGATTTGCTTGCAATATAATTAAAAACAATAACGGCCAGGTATATTTTGTGCGTATCCTATGAAAATATTAATTTGCAAATATTCAGTATAAATACCAGATCAGATTGTTTATGTATGCATATGTCTCTCAGAATATGGTAATGTTAGAACACCAAAGAAAGCGGTTGAAGTCTATTTAATTTAATTAAATTTTGGGAAGTTTTGTGAGTAATCCTGTTCAAAATGTGCCTGACGTTTATTCTCAAATAGTTTAAAATTTGTATAGTTATTGATACGCTACTAATTATTGTTATTTTAATTACGTATCTATAGTTATATGATCGATGACGTAAATGCCCTCTCTGAGCACACGGAAAATGGGGCAAAGAAAATTAGCACGTTGTTTTACTTGTAGAGTTTGTTTTACAAGTTTGTTTATTTATTTCCTTCATTAAGCGACTTTCAATTGACTGAAGGTGTTAAATCTTAATTATTTTTCAATTAATGAAAGTTAAACTGAACGTTTCCTGTTTATTTTCCAAAATGTGGAGTTAATAGCTCTTTAAGCTTTGCATCATTATATATTATCATTGGCTCCTTTTTCCTCTCAAGAAATTTGTTAATCGATTGAATTACGGCTAAAGTATGATGATAATTTTAACTGTCATAACAATATTAAGTTAATGGTTACTATTGATACAGCGACTATCACCATCACGGTGTTAGATGCGGATGACAACCCTCCAAGATTTACATTTAGAGATTGCATGAACAAAAGTATGGAGACAAACAATAATATACTCGAACTGAATGTATATATCTTAAGACCGTACGAATGTGAGATGTAAGGAAAGGAATACCGTATATCCCAAAAATTGCAATCAGATGTGCATGTATGTGGAGAGATACAATTGCAATCAAATATGCGGCTGTAAGATATAATTGCGTTTAGCTGTTGCAATCCATAGCGAAGTCTCAGTGGATACAATTGCTTTTTTAAATTTATTTTATATTAGTTTAGACACGTGAATCACATATCAGGAAATATGAATTTGATTGATTCCCCTCAATACGATCAAGGATTGGAAAACCGGGTGTTTCTTTCTTTGCTGTCTTCTAACTATCCGCATTTTTTCCGATACGATAAATAATATTTAAAATATTTAAATGACAATGTAGAATATCTCTAATATCTGCATATTTCATATTTTATGAGAATCATTCAATGTAAATAAAAATTCTCTTTCTCCGGTAAAATTTCATTAAACCAAATTCCCGTTCATTCAGTAACAGAGGAGTTGGATTGTGCAAGCACTTTGACTGCATTACCTCCTTTGACCAAGTCTCTGTTTTGCTGTTTTATATTTATAGGTTACTGCATTTGTATGGGAAAATATGAACGAGTTTTTCTGATGAAAATACTGCACCACCTTGGGAGTGCAGTATAACCATCCGCCAAAAAGATTTCATATTTTCCCATACAAATGCAGTAATCTTTTTATTATATGCTCATTTTCGTATTCTACCCAAGGCTTAATTATATAAAAAAAATGCACTACAAGTAACAAAGTAACTGAATGTATGCCATATCCCAAACTAATTACACAAGAGCAGATTCATCATAACACAATAACAGTATTAATGCGCACATAACCCTGCCCATATAAACTTGAATTAGGTCTACTTAAAATAGAAATTTGGAGTCATATTGTGAGTGAATGCGCATTGCAGCAACATTTCCATTTGATCTATAATAAATAGATTTTGGTATTTTTCTCGATTCTACGAAATTTCGTGATTATGAACTGGATTTATCTGTGCCAATTCCACATGAAGTACATCGGCTTTCAGCAGCTACATAGGGCGCAGCGTGTTGACATATGCAAGTGTGTTTCTGTTCTGTCATTGAAAGTTTGATATCATAATGTGGGTAAAAATATGAAGTCTTTCAAATGCAATTATCAAAAAGACTATAGAATCTAATGTTTATTTCATTTTTAGTGCAGTAAGGAGGATATAATTACACTTGGAATATAGTCGAAATTGCAATACAGACTCGAAATGTGTAACCAAGCTTGAAAATCCTTGACATGGCTCGTGTCGCTAGCCTAAATCCGAAACATTGTATCAAGAAACTTAACGCGGAATGTGCCAAAGCAGCTGGTATGTGGCGGTCCACAAAACATCCGCTTTAGTTCATTCAGAAACAAATTTAATCAACCAAAATGTAAAGCGCCTACTACGTTAGTGTACATGATTTGTTTACAAAGTGGTTCCTAATACACTATTGGGCACACATGAGTGCAATATGAAATGTGAGTGAGTGCAATATCGTAAAATACTGAACGATTCTGACAATTTAAATTTAACGGAGAACAAAATTAGCATATAATAAAATGCCATTTTAGAAAGAGCCAAACGGATATTAACCTAGAAGTTTATGGACTGCATCGAGCAGTGTACGGTCATGAATCGTGATACAAAATCAAAATATGGCTGATATTATCCATTTAAAAAAAATATATATGTAATTGAAGAAATTTGCAGAAATAGGAATCACGCGTAAACTACCTGGTGAATCCCCAATATTCCTTCTAATTTTTCCAAGCATGTTACCGTTTACCAAATTATCATAAATTTCAAGCAGGTAATGATCGTGAAAAAGAGTGCGAACGAACGAGATGGAGAGAGAATATACGCTTTCATAGGGATATTGAGTTATTATCAATACCTTTTCCAAAAGAAACGTATATTACGTTAAAGGGGAGTATATAATGTAAAATGCAGGAAACATACGTCGATATCGCGCTTGCTGTATTTTGAGTGTACAAAATATTTGTAATTATTTCTAATAATTGTCATAATTTTTAATCTTTTTACATTTTATATCGATCTTTTGATGACAATATTGACCATGTGCATAGCATTTGTCATTTCAGTTTCTAAAATTTCCACTGTTATCAGATTTCGTTTAATACCCTATCCCAAACTGACCGCGTTATAATCTCGACGTTAGCGATCTAATTACTGTTGTTTTGCATCACTTACGTATACATATACAGGACAAGTAATTCCTGTGTCAACGTTTCTGCGGGTCTTATTTTAAACGTAATTATTCCTAAATTACGTGAGAGAAATTTATGATAATAACGAGTATAGAATTTTCAGGTGTTGATAATTCTCAAATATGTTTAAACAGATGTCTCTATGTTTGATATTAAGAACAGAAATAAACAGGCTTTACACGTTAAATTTTTTTAAATTTATTTTCCTTGCTCTTTGTAATTCTGTTTTATAAACATGTTTATTCAAAACTTGTGGCGCTTTTTATTGTTCTTAAAAGGCAGAATCTTTTCAATTCGTGTCTTCTTCATCAGACCTTTCTGCGAAAACAAATCAGGCTCTGATATTGTAATGTCCTTTTCGATTGTTGTGTGTGAATAACATAGCTGTTAAAGTATGTTATACTCATTAAGGAACTAATGAGAAAATGCAAGACCCAGATTCGAAGACTATATACAAAATCTTGATGCGATATGTTGCATGGAATCTAATGCATTGTTATTATACAGATAGCGGTAACCTAAAAGCACATCCTGGTTTTTATACAAACATGTTACCCATCCGTCTATTTTTAATTAAAAAACTTAGTCCACCGGCCACATATCCTACACATTTGCGATGAGAAACCGTAAACCACTCACCTTAAAGGTTGTATGCAATGAACCTGGCTAATCGTAACCACACACCTTAAACACTTAACCAGAGAAACTGTATGAGGACATTCGGAGCTAGTGGTTGCTAGATATTCATGAACAATTTCGGGCCATTGGCCGCCGCCACATTTTATGGAAAAAAGACAACATGGGTCAGAGGTCTTCAAACTCTAGTGAAAAAATTGAGCCAATTGTAGCCAATCCTCTTTCATAAAAGAAAAACCTTGGGTCATTAGTGGCGCAGATTGTTTTGATCTTATCTGGGCCAGTAGTAGTGGAAATGTTTTGAGAAGAAAACCGAGCCCCAGCCCAAATGTTATGAAAACAACCATCGGGTCAGCGGTCGTCATACTTTATGATACGAAAGGAGCCGCTGGTTTTGATAAGTTTAAATATATTTAAAAAATGGTCGTCATAAATTACATTCAGTTTTATGAACAATCAGTAGGGTGTACACTAAAATGCCACTATATTAATTACTGGCGTATATAACTAAAAGTTTGTTCATGTAAAATCGTCTTTGAATCCCAAGTTTTATAAATAAATCTTACAAAAACATATGCGAAATTACTGGCAATAATGTTACGTCGCACGGCGCAGGCGTCAGAAGCACAACTAAGGGATACCTTTTCTATATTAAGTTTGAAATGCATGGTGTAAAGATTAAGAAGCATGTTCTCTTCTATGTACTAACTGTGACAATATACCACTAGCAACCAAACAATAACCCGATCCCATAAATCCTTGTAATAGTACCATGCAATGTATAGTTAGCAGATGTTGAATTTAAAGAACTAATGGTACAACTGACAATAGGTCTTAAATAACTAGGCAATGAGAAGATTTATCTCATGGGTTTTGATACAGCACAAGAGTTTGCATGACTGTAACAAACGAGACATAGAACATAAAAGAACTTAAGCAAATTATAACCAGTTTCTCTAGGGGCCGCAGTGGCACAATGGATAACGTTCTCGCACTCAGGACCAAGAGGGTGATTATTCAAACTCAACCAGCCACGGCACGCTGTGTCCTTGGGAAGGGCATTTTCCCGGATGAAATCACCGCTTAATAATTACCAAACCAATAACCAAGTATTACATTTTATTATCGACAATAAAAGATTATCACTTAAGGAATATCCTGCAAAACAAGATATCAATAAAAAAGATGGTTTAGAGTGGAAACTTCAGTGGTCGGACCCACAAAATAGGTAGTAGTCGAGCTCCCTCTATGACAACCACATGGCCAAATTTTATTTTTTTTGGCTAAATATTTGATTACATGTAGGTCAGGAGTTTCTTTATAAACACTAGCAGTAGCTGACCAAGGTTCTTTTCAATAAAACTAAAATGACAACTAAAACAAGCTTTTGATACAATACTGGCGCCTACTGACCCAGGCTTTTCATACAAATTTGCAAGAAAGTCGTATAGATGGACAAGGCGTTTCATGAGCTTTAAAGGCTAGTGGATTAGGGTTTCCGTGATAATTTGACGGATATAAATAGGATGGTCTAGACTTTATTTCAACATCAACGAATATTGCGGTTGGGGTCACGTGCTCTTTTGTTGCTCAGCGCCTATATATAGAATACATCCACCGATTTGATTCATCCAAACTTATATTGCAAATGCGATTAATAAACAATAATAATAACAAATATTACTTTCACTTGTAGTAGCTCACTACATATATATAATAAGTAAAAGGTTCATACGAAAATTTCAAGTGCGGTGCGATGTAATACAACGACTGGTCTCACTGTAAAGATATATTGCTTTCTTTTGCTTATATTGAAAGTGTGAAGTTATGAAAAATGTGAAGGTATGAAAAATGTGAAGGTATGAAAATGTACCATAAAAGTGAGAATTCTCATACTCCAGGTAACTCTATATGACGGCTACTGTAAACTCCGGGCGAAGTCTGACTACATTTGTGATAACACATTCATACTGAAGTCTCTATTCTAATGAGATAAAACAGGCAAAGTAGACAATAATTCACTTATATAAAATGATAAGTAACACAACGGAATTGCTTCAACACACCAGTACTCTGTGATAAATGTTGTTTTCTTTGCATATAAATGATTTTGCCGAACTTTGAAGCAAAATATCCCAAAGTACCAATTTCTCCTACTGCGTGGTGTAATTAAATGAGTTAAATCCTCCGAGAAGATTCTGAGCACCATAAGTGTGTTCCCTAAATAGGATTTGTTCTTTGACATTCCACAGACTGATAACTCGACTCATGCAGATTCTTTTAAAATATTTATACAGATAATGTCCCAATAATAATACAGCTTGTAGATTACATACACCCGCGAAATTATAATTATATAAGTGTATCTTGTTTACCATTTTTAAGGGTGCATGTTCTCTCAATATGTGTAATTGATTAAATATCCGAATTAATGTCATCCATCTCCTACGAAAAGATGCAGATCATATTATATCAAGAAAAATATTATAACTGGTACTAGGGACTATGATAAAACTTCACTTTTGCTAAATTTGTTTTCTTTAGTGGCATATTTACGCCAAGTCAACTGCATAACTATTTCGTTATAAATTTATAGGATACGTAGACTCGTGCTAGAAATAATAATAATAAACACCATAAATTAGTTAAGACTATCAATATTTTACAGGCATGTAATATTTCTACGCCCTGCTGTAAGTCCATACCGTTCTCATTTAAAAACAAAAATACATATTTAAGAGGGAATACTTCTCACATTTGAGATATTTTTAAAAACAAATAAGCCAGTTTCCTAATGAAAACTAAAGTACGTTTGGATTAATCAAAGCTAAATATTATTGCATACTTTTGGTCTATATTTAAGACTGTTTTATGAGACTCAATCATTTTATGATTTCACACACTGTTATCTTCACTCAATCCTTGCTAGCTACGGATTACTGATTACAAGTTAAATAAACCTAGGTGCAAATTAAGTCTGATTCGCATGGTTGACTTATTAATATAGCGATTTATACCTTTTCATCCTTGGTATTGCATTATTGACCTACAAATATGTTTCCAGCTTAGTCAGTTATTTTCTGCAAATAATCATTTCGTTTAGAATATTAAAAAATGTTTCAAAATCACACTATTTCTTAAATATGTAACAATATCTTCATTGCTGTATGTTCTGATTTCCTTAGAGAACTATATTTAATTTTTATATCAAATGAGTACAATGTTTAATATATACCCGGGTAATTGTTATCTTGCACAATAATAATAATATAATTACGTGTACATGATCTCTCCTGTGGAATGCAGAAAATACCTATTTACATGGGTGCTTGTTGCTTAAACATTCTTGAATGAATTTGTTTCAAATAGCATAGTAAAACGAACTGATATTCCTCTTCTATTTATCTTTTATCACATAACATACATATACTTTGATTTTGGGGGGATGCTATCATGCCGTCCTTCCTCTGTAACTAAGTTATGAGTGTAACAACAGGGTCAGCATAATGATATTTGTACATGGGTAGGTAAACTGAAGGTTGTACAAAAACTGAACGAATAAAGTAACATAACAGTTTCTATTGTTATATGCCTTGTGTGACTTAGAGAGATATCCGTGTAATTCTTAGAGTCATTTAAGGAGCCTTTATGTGTAATGGAAGATACTGATGTCGCCCCATTATTTAATGAAATGCCCGAGGTCAAAAATTCCTTTAAATAATATGACTAAATATGAACATTGCCTTTTAAAGAAAATTCGTTTATCCCACCAGAAATTGCCTTTTAATGAGAATTCGTTTATCCCACCAGAAAGGTTGTGGTTTCTTATATTTATTCCACTCAACCAGCATTCACGGGGCTAATTTGTGATATATATCAATGACACATTGCACAGCTTCCTTAATGCCTTGGGATAAAGAATGGTTAAAATTATATCGAAATTCTTTAGCCTTTCTTTCATTCCATTTGTTTCTGTCATAACTTTGACTCGCATACCTTTCTTGCGATATGCGCATGTTTGTAACGTTGGTAATGTGAAAGTGAACTCTCGTATGACAAAAACGTATAAAAATTCACCCGTAGAACCAATATTCAAATCTGATCAATATTTAAAGATATCGGTTGTAGCAATCATTTGTTTAACTACGCTAGCCCCATCATAGCGATCATTCTCGATATTGGTGTACTAGAAGATTTAGGATATTATAGAATACGTTCTACATATATCAATCAATGAGATATTGAATGCAGTACAGACAGAATCATTCGATTTCCTTTCCATAGCTAACTCATATGGTTCATAGTATGCATTGTCTCCTAAAATAAATTCAGCGGTATAATTTACTAAAAAGTCATTAAGTATACCAGCAGTCAGTAAGAGCGAATAATATGGACAATTTGTGTCCGCAGAATCGATGATTTACTGTACTGCACATAGCAACCATTGCATAGTTGATGATAGGTAAATATGAAGAAAGCTTAAAGGGTCAGATCTGCAGTAGCGTGATAGTAATGCATAAAGGAAGTCGAAAAAGCACAGTAGTTTCTATTTTATATTTAATCATTTTACAAGCTCCATGTTCAGGTACATCGCAAATTAAACCTGTCAAAAGCAGCAACTATTAAATACAAAATGTATAATTTTAGCTGTGAATAAAACGTGCAATTTAAAAAAAAGTAAGATATATAGGTATACAGAAAGACAGAGAGACAGACATACAGATAGATAGATTGATAGATAGATGGATAGAAGTCTTGAAATATGGTGATAAAATATAAATAGTTACAATGATGAAGAGAGTCTAAAACGTCATTTAATTCAATTATGTTAACTCACAAAAACGTACAAGATCAAAGAGCACTCATTACAAATATTGTGTTTTTTCAGATGTAAAACATATATATATCTTAATACGAACACTAAAAAAAGTAATAAATAGGGAATGCAAAGGTTAGGAATTAACGTGTATATGAGGAATCTTTAGAACA
Organism: Sinohyriopsis cumingii; assembly: GCA_028554795.2. Lineage (NCBI taxonomy): Eukaryota > Metazoa > Mollusca > Bivalvia > Unionida > Unionidae > Sinohyriopsis > Sinohyriopsis cumingii. The sequence continues at coordinate 57,494,531 of CM068826.1, forward strand.
GAATACTACATTTACATTATATTCGTTATTTTATAAACTCACTTACATCAAGAGATTCTTGCCTTTAAACATATATTTAATTGTTTGTTTTTAATATAAGAACTTTTACAAGCATGCATTACATGTCACTTCTGTCTGAGTCTGTTGCTTTCATATATATTAGCTTAAATTCTTAAACTGTAAGAAGACATCTTAATTTTAAGAAAGTTTTCCATGCAAAGAGCTACAAAAAAAACTTAACCTTCTACATCATTCTATGACATTTATCATAATTCTAGTAACATTTCCATTTATCAAATAAATAAAAAACTATAGGGTTCTGTGATGAAATATTCTGCGCCTTTATTGGTTTCCATCTTTCAAGTCTTTGCAGGAAATTCTCTCTTTTGTTTCTAAATTATAATGTGATACTAATATGTGCAAATTACCATAACTCTAGTAAACGTGCACAGAAAGGAGAAAGATGCAGTAATGGCTTTTGAAAAGTTCAACCTTGATGAGAAGAAAAGAAACACATTTTCTTCTGGTTCCACGTTTAAGATGACAATATATAAACGTGGGGAACAATTATTTTGGGTTGGGTTGGGGGGGGGGGTCTGATGATACATACATCATACATATTGTTGTACTTTGTAAAGTTACTTGAGCCTGTAAGTCTCATCAGAAGTAACAAATAAATGCAACCAGCCGATGAAATTTGCACTTCTTAGACTAATGAGTTTTCTGTTCTTATAACACCACCTAAACAAAAATTCATCACTAGAGAAATGTTTTCAATTCATTTCTTTCAAATCTTCATATAATAAAGAAAACAAAACAAATGGATATCGTTAATATAACATATAGTCTAGTTAAATTGTTAAGTCTGTATTGCTAAAAGAATGTCGTTTGATAATACGGATTAATCATATATAACACATACGTGGCAATACGGATTAATCAAATACCGCATACGGGATATTCGTATGATTCTTTTTTCACATTAATAATAAAATATGACCGAACTACACCACATGTATTTATTTATATTTCAAAACTATTCATAGAAGACCAAGTGTTATGATTGACGAAAAACTCCAGAGTCAGGAATCACATGTAAATAAAACTGTTTCGCCGTGAACCTTTTAACATGAGGACAGTAAGTAAGGTGTCTATGATCATAAAAGAAGAAAGCTTTTCATCATGGCACTCAGTATTCTAGTAGACTGTTCTCATTTAAGATTCAATTCCATGCAATGATTCGATAATATGAATTTTTGAATTATTATATACAAGAGGATGATACAGTAACATGTGCAACCTTTTTGGATTTACGTCCCTTATTTCAAAAGATATCTTTCGTTTAATTATGACATATTGCGACTGGAAATTTGTTACTTTCAATATTTATTTTTCTTCGAAATCAAACTAAATGTACACTGTACCACTGCAGCACGCTCCTTATTTCAGAAGAACGAATCTTCCTAAACTCGAGAATATCTAATGCAGTAAAGAAGAGCTTTAATTAAGACAAGATTTGTACATGTGTGTAGTCAAATCGCGTATTCACCATGATAAGGAAAACCATTGCTTTCTAAAAATTGCCTTTCAGTTTCTTTAATTTTTTGTTACAACCACGTAATTTCTATAACGATATTCCGATAGTGGAAACATGTTTTATTCTTCCATTGCTCAAAATAGTTTGCTTATGTTGGTATCTATGGTAAAAGATGAACCTATCACTCCACAGCACGTATACTGATGTGGTGGTCAACCTCTGCTAAAGCAATCATCTCTGCCAAATATAGACATGTTAACCTAATGATTGGCAAGACACGCTTTTTCGGAAACTTGTGATTTTTTTCAACAAGCATAAACTGACAACATTTGTCCTACTATTTATTTTCAATAAATAGTGAATAGTTCTTGACGTGAATGTCCTCCTTACATTAAGTTGAATAGTGATTATTATGTTGATCGATTATCTTTTCTTGGATTATAATGGCTAATCTGAAGATTCATAATTATATATTTATTTAATCTCGTGCATCTGCTCAATACGTCAATCACTCTGTTTTACTAATGACAACAAATAACAATACACATCTACTTAGAGATATTTGCATATTTCTAACTACTTTTGTAAAGTTCACGCTGTTATTTCATTTACTTTAACGCACTAATTAAAAGTTTATTATCTGATGAAAATTAACAATAATTGAACACTGGTCTTTATTTTTGTAATAAAAGCAATGTGCACGAAGAGTTTACTCTAATTTTTCACAGCATTACATTTCTATAACATTACAAGTACAAGTAAAGGTGATCATGGGCATGATGTAATCAATGTTTAAGGTATAACAAAACCTATAAGGAAGGCTGAGAACCAGAAGCAATCAATTCGTTTAGTAAGCTTTGTTTGAATGATCAATGAATAATGGAAAAGATCCAAAGTCTGAGGCGAAGAAAATTCTGCACCGCTTAATGTGACTGCGTCAAGTAACCGTGCAAGAACATTTAACAGTACTTGCCATTAAAATCTTTTGAGGTTCCAATATATTTTGTACTATAAAATCGATCTTTAAAATACTAAACAAGGTCAAGTAATTCAATATACAGATTAATCAATTTTTCAGCGAATGAACAACTACACAAAAGAAAATATGTCGATTCTTTTGTGATTTAAATTAAATCTTTTCGTGTCTTACTACGATGAAAACCTTTATACTTGATTAATGCTACAGGCAAGTTACAATCTTGGAAGGTAATACCTTTTGGAAACCACGTTTGAAATTACACTCATGTCTATAGCAGGAAAATCATAAGAATACACAAAAGATGTCAACGGAACTAAGATACTAAAGCCGATAAAGTATGTTCTACACATACATGGACAAATTACAAAATGCATCTTAACGTAAAGATTTACAAAGGTGCAAGTAAAAATTGTAAGCATCAGAATACGTACGCTAATATTAAGACTAAGATACTAAATACTTACTTTCTCTTTTAGTCAAAAAATTAAATATCGTGTACTGTGGCACGTCCTTAAAGTCTAAATGAAGGGTGAGCTCAGAAGTCGTATCCCTTAGAACAAATGTAAAACATCTGCATTATACTCAGATAGCTTTGTTCGGACGGCATGGTCTACGTATAAATTTACACATTATTTGACATAAGACTTTTTAGCATTCACAACGACATCAAGTACAAATGAATCATTGTCACAAAAATAAAATACACAAAATATTTCAAATTTAAAAGAAAATGCAAAATCATTCATCAGATGATAGTTAAGGCAGTAAAGCCCTTCTCTGAAAATTGAAAATTGTCAAACAGGATTTATCAGTGTTATAATATGTTAATATTTCCTAGTATAATGATGTTGTTGTTGTTGTTGTAGGGTTTCCCGCCATTTTTCAGCACAAGATAGGCTATACATGGCGGCCAGTATTAAAGGTGGAGGAAGAACCCGGAAAATCCCCGGAAAGAACCACCGACCCTCGAGAAGCTACTGGCAAGCTTTCTCACATACCCATATTGGCTGAATCTGAGACTCGAACCTACACAGACAGAGGTGAGATGGCAGTGATCCGTAACGGAGAGCGCTTTAGACCACTCGGCCACTCGGGGCCCCCGTATAATGATGTAGATCAAAATGTACTTTTATACAAACTCACGCTATCATGATGTATAATGGCAAATATTGTATTTAATTTTCATCTAGTATATTATCTGCCATATGACCATATGAACAAGATATCCTCTATTTATCTGATCAAGTGTCCAGTGACATAAAACATGTCCGATCAATAATGAGGAGCTCCGAAAAGATTCTCTCTCTCTCTCTCTATATATATATATATAAATATATATATATATATATATATATATATATATATATATATATATATATATAGAGAGAGAGAGAGAGAGAGAGAGAGAGAGAGAGAGGGGGGGGGCTAGATAGATAAATAGATAGATAGATCGCTCCTTTTTACTTTTGTCCATACCTCAAACATTCATTGTGAATACTAACGTATCCACATTATTGTCATATGAAATATAAAGCAGAGTATTTAGAACAATAATTGTAAAAATGACAGAATTATTTCCTTCACAATCTATTTACTTTTTCAACATGTTTATCAGTTGAGATACAAACAAAAACTATCCTTCTAGAAAATCAGCATGATCCAATTCCTGCACTCTAGTTTTGTTTCGCCGACTGACCCATACCATAAATTTTACAAATAGTTTATGGAGGATATCATCTAGTCCTTTCTCTTCATAATTGGTCGTTCTGCGTTTTGCCAGGGTTATGCTGACATTCAATATGGCGGTCGCCATCGTAATGAGGCAAAATTGAACCAGAAATACAAATGTTACATAATAGAATTGAGCCAGACCAGGGCTCGACGTCAATACCTCTTTGAAGCTACTCTGGCCAAGGAGAGTTTGCGCTAGTGAAGTTAAGGCAGCGAACAGATCTCTAAACGTGTATATAAGTCTTCCGAAAAACAAATACCCTAATGACATAAAGGAACTGAAAATAATCAGGAAGACAATGAAAAACCCGGCCAGATCCCATTTCGCTCTTTGGAAGACTCTCAGAACCCTATCAAACCATTTGCTTCTACCCTGGATTCTGATGATCCTTAGGGTTGCATAATAGAGCAAGATGGCAAGTAATGCAATAAGCAGAGAGTTGGCGAAAGCAACCTGTTCAAAATTGACATATTCGTTTTGGTCTTCATGAAATCTAGCTGCAGTTTCTCTAGTCATCTTTTGCCTGAAGAAAAGAAGCCCAGCAGAAACTATACCAAGAGGAAGCATTATAAAATCGGTAATGTTCCATAATGCATTGAAATAGTATATCCCATTTATGTATAAATCATAGCATATTTTTAAAAGCAATAGCACTACAAATAGGAGAAAGATGACAGAACAAATTACGTATGAATCTTTGTCATAGTACAGTCTAAAGGTTGAGAGGTAACTGTAAGACAAGACGTCACCTACTTCTGGGTATTCCCTGACGTATTTGACAAAGGTAAATAAGTTCACATTCGAATTGTATAATGTAAATTCGAGAAAAACAGCCCTAGTTC